>JAQIWN010002097.1:0-17272 GCA_034699025.1 Entomobrya cf. arborea Gr-Col-00668
GCTGAGGTTCTTTTAGTTGTCTATTTAAACATCTCATGGCAAAATAATACAATAGTTTAGCTTTAGTGTTGTCGCTACTTTACCGGATGAGAGTATAAGTTATTTATTTAACGGTCCCGAGACCTTTACTCGATATCAATAAACTACTTCAAAAAACGAAAGTGTTCTGCCAAATCTACTGAAAAGAAAGTAATAAAAGCTTTCGTAATTCCATCACCATAAGGCTATAACCGAGCTTTTAGCTTAAAGAACAATTCGTAGTTTACAAATGCTATAATAAAATTGAGGCACAAATTTAACATTGGTTTATAGTTTTCCTTTTGAAATCTCAAGTTCCCCGAACCTCTACTGAACAGCCTGGCTTAATAAACCTCGCCAATCGTTTCCTGTATACGACAGCAGCACTTATCACAAGAATAATTCAAGTTGACGTATAAAATATGCATGTGTAGAATCGTAGCAAAATAAAGTGGCAAAGTTGTTAATTCTTCATACGTTCACTCATAAGCAAAGCACAGACCGCACACTTAGAACATTATTATCCAGTGTGGTATATGTCGTGTAGCACCATTACATGATTCAATATGGGTATTATACATGCAAATATACTAAAAAGCCACTAGCTAAACGGTATACCGTTTTACGACGTGTGGTGGTAATGATCTTGTAAGACTTTAAATAAAATGATATTGCTGTTATATACACCATATTGAAACATGGTTTTCTAATGTCCTCCGAGAAAACATTATTTTACGTACAGCTATGTCACACCGTTATGCATATAAATTTAATGTTTATTTGTCATTGTATGGAACTATGGAACATGAAACTAGGCAAAAATTTCATAGAAAGTTTGGCAATTCTTAGTTCTCATTCAGTATTTGTCATAGTATTGTATAATAACTATAATGTCGCAGTGTATTTAATATTTTATATGTGTATTTTACAGAGAAATTATAGCTAGCAGCTGTAAGAAAAAAATTGTTTTATAGTGCCGGCACTTGTTTATCGGCGATAGACACTCTTTCTTGTGAGGTGCTTACACTATTCAAGATTACATGCCCATAACCGTCAGAAGCATGACAATATACATGCACACACTCACAAAATAGCATTAATACAGAAATGAAAGATATATTAATCCACAATAAACGCATAATCAAACATCACACTCTATTTCCATATAGATATATTATTATACTGACGACAAGACTTGTAAATTTATATTTTCTCAGTCCGTTTTTGACCACTTATTTTGTCGCCGTTGTGGTTTCCTAGTTGCCATTTTCCTTCCTATTTTTTCACATGGGATACGACATAATGTATAATATTTAGATTAAAAACACACTTTTCTACAACAAAAAAAAAACATTTCAAAATACAACATACCACCACTACGACAACTTTACTTGTTCAACCAAGAAAAAAAGAACATTGCACATGAAAAAAAATACTGTGTTTGCATGATTTTTTTTTTCGTTGGTTCGTTCCAAGTTCCTAGAGAGCTTTCATATATAAAAAAATATTATTATGTTTATAGTGTGATAGTAAGAGTGCTATTCACATTATGGTGTTGGTGGTTGAATACGCCCATTAATTAAAACCACGCAGTGTGTAAAAAGAAGGAATGAAACAACAGAAGCGGAGACAAAACAAAGAAACACGCAAGCAACTACCACCGCCGTTGTTGTACAATGTTCATGTGCTCTGTTTTTTATTTTGTTGGCTTATTTCTCTCTTTTGTTCCTGTGTTTCTGTTATTTGTGCTTATTTGCTAAAGGACAAGAAAGCAAAAGAATGAACAAGCGAGCGACAGAGAGAGAGAGAGAGAATATCCGCACTCTGCACAAGAAGCGGAGAAATAGTATTCTTCTATTTTTCTACTCTATCATGCATGCACGACAAAAATTACAAAAAATATATATTTGAACATACAGAGAAAGAGGGAGACAAGGAGAGAAAAAATAACTTCAATTTCACCTTGTATATATTATTACCATTTTCAAACCTACATAATTGATATACACAAGTAGAAGAAACGAAGTGAGAACGAGAGAGAACTGTGAGAAGTGCCACGACATCCCGAAAAAAAGTCACTTTGTTGAACAATATGTGTATATTTAATAATATCATTGAGCTTAGTTTGATGAACGTTATACTAGGTGAGCAGATGAACAAGTTTTTTAGACCATCTACCACCACCTTACCGTCATCACCAACATACAACAATAATCATGATAATCACAAGACATGCGACGGTGTGCCATGTAATATGCTTTTTTTTGACTTGGTGTGAGCTGATATAATATACTTCTTGTGTGTGTGAGTGTGATTATTATCATTTGCCATCATTATTGCCTTTAATACGATAAAATTATTGACACACCAGCAAAACGCAAGTGATACATGCTTTGCTTGGTGTTATATTATTTTTGTACTATATCATTTCATGAAACTACAGCAAAAAATTAGAACTATGGCCGCTTTGCAGATTAAAAAGCAAGATCTAACATGATATATGGTTACTCTCGAGTTTGCGTTTGTTTTATGATTTTATTGTTGATGTTGCTGATGAAGAAGATTGCTTGTGTGACACATGCTTACATAACATGAAGCTTTTAGGAAGAATAGGGAGGCATTGCAGAATTTTCGTGGAAAGTCTTTGACACTTTGCTGGCATTAGTTTTAACACGAATTTCGTCACCAGGTGTGAAGATAAATATAAAATGGCTTCAAGAGAAACTGGGAATTGGAGATCAACACCATTTCATCAATGGAGATATTGTTTAACGCATTACTGTATTTAGTTGTGCCTTGCCTCACAGGAATTTCACACAGACATCCAAAAAAAAATGTTTTTCTTCGTTTAAATTTTTCAAGAAAATTTCAAGGAATCAAATAATACTAGTGTTTGATGTAAAGATATGTAGAGTATGGCCAAATTTTAAGAGAACATGTATTATTCAATTAATTCAAAGTTCTTCTCTGTGGTACTTGCGCTTTTTACTTCTTTAAAAATTCCTACGACCAGTTTTTTGGGAGAATTATTAGAAATCGTGAAAGAAAGCAACACACAACAAAACTATTTTACTTTTAGTGCTACTCCTTTTGCAACGATGGAAACAATGCTTTCCTTTCTTCTTTTAATGAACATCCTTATTTTTACGCCACTTTTACGAAATATTTTGTTGGCACCATTTTCCAACAGTCTGCCACCATCAAGTTATTATTATTGTTTGCACACGCAAATGGAATATACGAACGAACGTGTAAGTTGGGTCAGCAAGCGCACAATGCTCAACACTAAAAAATTGCGCTTTCCAACTTTTTCATCAATACTGATACATTTATAAAATATATTTTTATTTATATATGTGTATATTAGCAACACCACCGGTGTGCTATTATATTTTGTCAACTAAATAATAAACATTACTACAGCGTCTATTTCACTTTCTCATAGTTTGATGCGTGTAGCTCATTTTTTATCTAATGGCTTTTTTTCTTCCCCTTTACTTTTTCCACACCTGAGCACAAAATGTAGAAATGCATACTCACAGTCATTTTACTCCATTAGTAACATCATATACCACATAGTTAGGAAACCAGACTAAAATGTCTATTGCTGGAGAGCGAGTGAGTTACTTTCTTCCGTGTCACGCTTTTTCACATTTTCTACACGACATATTCCCACAAAACTAAATAGAAACACTTGGGTTCCTTTTGACAGTCCCTTTACCACACGTAAAAGAGACACAGCGTATTAAATGTACTTGTACTGTACTTGCTACACGTTTTTTTATTGCTCATATACATATCACTCCTTGAACGTATTTGTATCTATATGTAATGTGAAAAATTGTAGTAGAGCGACATTAGTTCTTAAATTTTTCATCGTACTCATCCTGATCATCGCGTCGTCGTCATCATCATCTTTATCGTTGTCGTCGTATGTACATGGTTATTAGACATACACACATTTTGTGTCTGGATAATGTGTCCGCTCATGCAAAGTTCCTGTCTTACGGCATAATAGATACTATTCCAAAGTATGTAAGAATCAATGCTAAGTTGAGTTGCAAAACACCAAGTAAACATGAAGTGAAAATAATCTGACTAGTCCAAAACTGAAAACAAACTTGAAAGCATGACGTACATTTTTTTTAAAAAATTACCAAGGAATAAGTATTTTTAGTAGTTTACACATTATAAAATACATAATTCTTTTAAAAAACAATGTGGGGAACGACACATGTAAGCGGCTGTCAAGTATGCTAATTGACGAGATTCAGATGCATTAAACGAAGCACACTGACAAACCGATGGGGACTGTGAACGTAAAATTGTGTGACTTTAGAAAATTACAGCTAAACTATAAAAATATTAGCAAGTTGACAATTTAGAGCGAGACACCTTTTTATTTTTCTAAAAAGCTTATACGCTAAACCAAACTCACTTTTTTTAAATGAAGTCTTTATTTTTAAACAAGAGAGGCGTCTACAGTTGTTTAAGTTATTGTAGTTGTGATGATGATACATTATTATTGCTGGGGATTTTGTATGTGTGTGAGCTTGTAGCTCATCATACCGGGGAAATCATCACAAGGCAAAAATTCTCACACGTACAATTTCCGCTCAGCAAGAGAAATCATCCTTCTTTTTACATGCCTATTACTGCTCATGATTATCAGACATGCACAACAGCCATTTTACATGGGGTGCTTCATAAAATAAACTAACAAACAACTCCAAGAACTGTGACTCTCAAATCATCATCCTTTTTTACAGTCATTATTACTGATTTTTATCCTGATTTCACTAAGAAATGGAAACTTAAATATCTTGTAAGATAACTTGTTATACAGTACAAACTCTAAGAGGAAAAAAATTAAGCATATTATGTCTATTTTTATTTCTAAGCTTTGATGTTTCATCCTTTTTATTTCAAAGTATTTACATGACATGCGTTACTTAAAAGCATGCATGCTAGGCAGAGAAGTAAACAGAGAGTAACTCCCACAACTAATGTACAAAGAAGGGTGCTCGGGTTAATCATGGGCTGATACATTGTAAAATGCATAAATATCTTTGTTACTTCCATGAATGGGGATGAGAGAGAGATGTGATGCGTGGTAGGTACATAGCTTAGAGGTGTAGCATAAAGAATTTTTTAAACTCTTTTTTTTCTTACAAGAATTAACACCCCCCACATTGTACATGCACACTATGTAATACCAACGTTTTTTTTCCATCACCATCTCTCCCTCTTCTTGATCGTCGTCGTCATATTTTTTCATGAATATTTGCTCGCCGAGACTGGAACTGCTCAAGTCTAAAATCTCGTTTACATCCTCACACATAACATGAGCTTGTATGTACTAATGTATGAGAATGGAATAGAACGTGTGAATGCATTATGGTTTGAAGCTATTTTTATCTTGATCCACCCTCCTCCTCCTCACTCCTCACACACATTCTCAAGCAGTCAAGTAACACTTACTCATTTAGAGCCACTTTGCTTTTTCAAGCTTATTTAACAACTTGAAAACTTATGTTATTGTAGTTACTGTGTTGTTATATCTTTTTTCGACTAGTTTTCTTGTCACGTCTACAAAAACTACACGCATTAGGAAAATAAAAAGAATTACATTCACAATTCTAGCACCAGTATATTTCTCAGTTCAACATCATTTATTAAAAACTTAGTCCTAAGTATGCCTCGCTATTCCAGCATTTCTCGTATATAATAAATAATATCCGAAAGCATTTTCAACCCAGACACTATTTTTATGGATATGAATCTCTTGTGGATATAAAGTGACTGGTGGTAGTGTTGCTGCTGATGATCATGATGATGCTGCTTCTGTAGCCGATGATGATGATAAAAAGGAGTGGCCTTGTTTTTCCAACTCACATGAGCGAACGTACGTACGTTATGTACGGCACAAGGGCCGAGAGCAAGTAATATGATTCCCGTAAGACGAGATGACTATAGACAGAGGTGTGAAGTTCCGAGCACATTGGTTAACACCGAGAGTTATATTAGTCATAGCTTCCACCACCAACAAAACCAAGCCATAAAGTGTGCGAGTGCGATGCAAGTGCTATAGTAGTAAGCAAAGAAGAAGAAGAGAGAGAGAGAAGTGAGTGAGATCTCTCGCCTTCGTTTTCCTTTTTTCAAACACTACCACATTTCTGCCTATACCTAATCGAGGAAGGTAGAGATACTTAACGACAGTGGTGGTGGTGGTGATAGCAGAGCTACGATGATGATGGAGTTTTTGTGCAAGTGTGCGGCTGGGTGTGTGTGCCAGACTAGTACATTGACTATTCACTTGCAATATGCGCTGCAATAATATTATTTTATATTCTCACTGCCTATAAAGTTGGTGGTAGGACGACGAGAAGTGAATGCGCCACTCCGCAGTTTAATAGTCTCTTTCAATTTTTTCGCCTTTTCATTTTTGCTTACAGTTTGACTATTTGTCTATCTTGCAGTATTCTTCTTTTCCTTATAATTTTTTTTATGATACTGAATCAAATGAAAGACATAGATAACAACACGTACCAATATGTTTCATATTTTTTTATTGTGAACGGAACTCGGCGTGAAACTCGATTACTTGCCTTTGCTTTTTCAAACTTTATTTATATGCCCAAGAAAAAAAAAATATTCAAGAATGCATGCGTATATTGTATTCCTGTTAAACGCGTTGTTGCAACACGTTCCATATTTATTTTCTCAAGATGGGCGGCGGCATCGTTTCAGCGTGTTATTTTTCGTGATAAACGTGTGGTATATTGTACCTTCCTTCTGATCTTTCAAATCCATCTAAATTTTAAAATATTCAAAATTTACTGTGGCAATAACAAAACCTATTTTTATTTTTGTTCTGAAAGTGGTATGTTACTCAAGAAACATTACTATCGCATACGAATAATTGTGTTCTTTTAAACTGTAAAAGTTCGTGTTGTTCTACACGACGCGATCTTATTTGTTATGTCAAGATGCATAAGATAATACGACTCACACTCAGAGAAGAGGAAGTATTTGATGAAACAGAATAGTTCTATAACACAAAGCCTAGTGAGGAATTCCTTAAGAAAATCTAAACCATTTATCCGCACGCATGTGGCATAAAGAGAAAATTGTTCAAGACGATAGGCTGTCATGGACACTTTTGCTCCACACCCAAAATGACAAAATAAAATAGAATTCAATGACTGAAAATAGATTTATAAAATGGTTTATGATTCCCAAATCACAAAAACATGGTAAAATAAATGAATGAACCAAAAATTGAATTGATGTAATTACGAATTGGAACAGTAAAATATTTATAAATAGACAGACTCATGCATTTACAAGTACATATTATGTTTATATGTAAGTGTGAATATCTCGTTACTCGAACATTTACAAACATGTGTATTTTACAAATACAATATTTTGACACCAAAGTACCTACAGAATAGCACAGACCACTCAGCACGTTTACTTACTTTGAACTTTTCACAAAAACTTACATGTAAAAAATGTAGTATAGCCTAAACTGTACTTATCTTCTTTCCACTGTTATAGTTTTCTTTAAGAAACGCTAAAGCTAGAGACATACAAACAAAAAACCTACAAAAGTTACACATAAACGTAACTATAGCTCACACGGCTATCAGCAGAAAAACACGCACATGTGCATACTACTACGTATTACTCAACGTCACACAAGCTTATTATTATTATCAGCACCATAATATCGTATATAGTCTAAAATATATTTTATATAAAGAAAGATATAATGATATTACACGGAGTAGTTTTCAGTTTCGTCTTTTTCTCTCTTTCCGTCTTCCTTTTCCTCTTTTCTTCTGTCCCTTCCCTCACTTTTACTTTCACCCTCGCTCATCTTTCTTCGCTATCACTATTATAACTTCTCCTTCATGATAGAGTGCAAGAAAGAAGAATCGAATTGGAATATAGCGAAATATAAAAAACGTAAGCACATCTACACACACATATGGAAAGGAAAAGTAATGTGAATGCGTATATACATGTGCATATATATACATCTGCATACAAGTAAAGTACAAAGAAATAACTAGAAAGCCTTATTTTTCTTACTCCCTCGAGATTTTTGCTCGCCTTCGCTATCTAACTCCCTCACTTTATTTTACTTCTTACAACACGCCAGGAATACTACACATTTCGTCTAAAAAACTTTAATGCATTATTCCTCCAAAAAACTTCAAGCTAGATGATGATCCTGACTGATGATCTTCACAGTACCAATGTTTGAATTTGCAAGGAATGTCTTTCTTATTGTTGGATATGCTAAGAATCTAGCTAGCAGATGACACGATGTGATGTAAGATATAAGTAGTAATAGCTCTAAAAGTACTACCTCTACTGCTACATAAAACATTAGATTATGTATACTTTATATGGGCATATATTGCATAGAGAAAAAGTGATGTGAGGTAATAGTAAATGTTTAGTACTCCCACAGGTCTTTCCTTTTTCTTCGCTTATTTTCCCTGCCTCATGCAATTCATGACATCTCTCACAAGTCTGATCTCTCTCTCTCTCCAGCTCACTTTATTTCCCCTTTACTACTCAACTCAACAAAGAACACGTACGATCTCGTTTGTCTTATACACATTGTGCCCTCTCTTCTCTCCTTTTTACCTTTCCCCTTCTATAATAAATATATTTCATTTTCTTTGTTGTTGTTACTGCATTTTCGCCTCCTTTCCTTGAGAATCTTAGAGTCTTATTCCTGCCCCCAGAGAAATATCCTCACTTTACATTCTCTCCATTCTTATTATACAACATGCACTATGCTGTCATGAGTAAAAGGATTCCAAGTGTGAGTGTGTATGTACGCGACTAGTTCTAGTTGCTTTACTGTGCTCCATGTTTTTCAAACCAAAAGTGAAAGATTGATATGCGTGTACATGTCATGTGATTTGAGTGGTTCTTCTAAACATTCATCCATCCAAATTCTCCCCTTCTATTCATTGCCTTGGCGTTTTTTCGTCCAATTCTATTCCATTTTGATGCCATATAACAAAAATGCAATGTTTTAACACAGTTAGAGAAGAGAGTGGGTGGGAAAGAGAAAAGAAAATATAATATACGAGGAGTGGTAAGTGTGGGATGCTTACGAGCATTGTTTCATGTTTACAAGCCTTTTTTCAATCGCATTCTCACGCCCAACTCATTTTTGAAACTTCCGATCTCTCTTATACATCCAAATACACATCAACCAAAAGAAAAACTCAACTTGAAACAATTTTTTAACCAACAAATCACGCATAATATGTAACACCATAAATAAGTGAAAACAGTTACTCTGAAACTACAACCTACAAAACTTTTCCATCACCATCAACAAATAAACTTAGTAAGCGTAGAATTCTAACATCTAAAAAGCCAACGAGTGAGATAAGTTTTTTTTTACCTAATAATGCAACTGCCGTTCTCGTGTTGTTGACTTGTTTGTGTGCATGTATAGTGTATGTCGTTCGTTATACCGTCATCAAGTATAGAAAATGGTTTACAGTAAAGTAACATCCTCTTTGGGAAACTGAGATGGCAAACTCTGGACTTGTTTACTTTCTCTTTTTAGCCAGCGGCAATTCGGGAACTCACTATTAGACGAACCTTTACTTTTTACAAAACTGTGTGTAATATATTGATATAGAGTATGCATCTCTCTGCAAGTGTAAAACCAAGCAACCGACACACACTCTGCACTCTACCCTCTCTCAGTCAATCACACCACCACCACAACTTTTCGTATTTGCTACACCTTTTCTCCGGTTCCGAATACATGTAAACTTTTTTCCTTGTGCGCGAGTTTCAAAGCTTAGTTAGCATTTTAGATCTTCTCTTTATCAAAGTTTATTGATTACTAGTCAGTTTTCATCATCACCACTAACGTATTACTAATATTTCGGTTCAGAATTTATAAAGACCTTCCCAATTTATGAGGTGAAATGCATAATCACTCATTTAATACCCATGTAACAGAAAAGAAAACAACACCATGTGAATGATCGATACCACTTTACCTTTCACAATACACCTTTCTCAAATTGTATAAAGCTGGCACAACAAGATCACACCTAGAGATAATCTCCTTCACTATCAAGCACACACACACACACTATCCACTAAACTCTTCCACGTACAATCAGTAAGTATACGGTTTAGACATAAAATCCCAGAAACATTGTAAATGGGTAGTAATATATGTAGTGTCGATAGAATGAAAAAGATAGGACGGGTGAAGTGATAAAATGAAGCAGCATAAAGGTAGGGATTTAAATGGATCGTTTGGAAAAGAATAAACAAAAGTAAAATGTCAACACGAGCTCAAGCAGAAGGCATGATACATATTTCACAAAAGGCAGAAAGAGAGAGGTTCATTATGCCTAATGTCGCATCCCAAGTGTAGCAAACAACAAAACAACCAGAGCAACAAAAGAAAATGGTAAATCACTCAACTTTGCCCCACTACTTATTTTTCTGCATTATTTTGTCTGTTTTGTTAAAAAGAGACAAGGCTCATCATAATTATTACTATCATTATCACAGCCAGGAACACAAACAAACATAATAAGCCAAACCACACCATCTTACCGCCTTGTGGAATAGTGATCAACTGGTTCTGTGAACTGATACTTTAGAAATACCTCTATCGTCTTTCATGCTTAAATGGATTTATAAGAGCAAAACACTTTTACACTGGTAACATGAAACTGATAGCTTTTCCACGGCCATTGTCATCATGAATATAGATATGTATTTTGTGATCGTCATATTTACGTTATTGAAATCAGAAAAAGGAATAAAATAGGAACGATGCATTTTTTGGATTCAGAAGAGCGTTATGCTTTGTTCACTAAAAACGTTTGTGGCCGGAGGCATTTAACAATTTCAACACTCCTTCATATTCATATTCCACTGTCTTTTTAAAAAACACTACCATCAGAAGAAACAGAGCTAAAGTAAGTAGTGTCGGCGAAAATGACGAGGATGATCATGATGATGGATCTGTTCAAAAGTTTTAAGCTGCATGACGTCCTCGTCCTATTGATCTCTGAATTAAAAAAATCTGAAGAGGCGATGAACCTGGTTCCATCATCATCACCGCTAACAAACACAACCAACATTAAACATCAACGGATAAAGACTCATCAAACAACCTGGCTGAGTGTCTGTTTAGTAACAACAAAGGAGATATTTTTTCTTTGCATTTGTGCAGAAAGTTGTGTGGAATTTAGGAGGAGGATGAAACTGATGCGGTTGACGGTGGTGGTAGTGTGATTGCTGATGATGACGATGATGCTATCATCAAAAATATTCTCTTCATATAATCTAGTAACATATTTTTATTTATTTCGTCATGTCAGATACAATGAGCTACACCTTTATTCAATTCAAGTGTTGAGCGAAAAACGACCAATTATTTAAGCTTGAACTGACTGGCTCACAAATGTATTTACATTGTATGATATGGGATCAAAATAGATAAACAGGAATAGTTACGTAATGAGCGCATCAACGAGATAGATATTCCAGCTATCTGTTTCATACATCCTACTTTTTAAGTCATAATGGAGTAAATCTACGCACCTTTTCTTCAACCGATGATTACAGTGATACTGCAATGAAAATTACCAATGGAAGATGGGTAACGGAATAAACATTAGGAACCAGCTGCACATGTGTCCACACGATTATGTTCATATTTATTTTCTCCGGTTCTATAAATCTCATCATGACGATCCTTTGAGTAAACACAAAGATCTTTTACCACAAAAACCAACCAAGCTCGGTATTTATTTGTGAATAAAACTAAGTACCTTCCCAAATGTAAACCAACTCCTCAGAACAGACAATAAGCCGAGTGCAAATCCTTGCACCTCCAAACACTCGGCTAATGCTACCGAGCATATTTGTCATGTAAAAACAGAAGATACCTCGGAGTGTCAAGCCGGAGTGATGATGACGATGATACCATCAAATTTTATATTCGAATGGAGAAGAATAATAATTGTGGTGTGATCACATGGTGGTGATGACACCGGTCTCTATCTCTTTCATGCTCTTCTACATAAACGAAAATAAAGAATGCAATCAACCGTACAGTTAACTTGCTTTATATACTTCGCACTAACCTCACAAAGTAGAGACTGTGTATGAAGATATTTCGTGGATTACAACTACAATCCTCTAGCATAAGTAAAAGTTCGTTTCAATTGCAGAAAAATCCCGACAGGGAAAAACCCTAAAGTACATGACTTTTTTTTATTACAATACCCTAACGTGACAGACGAAGAGTCATCATTATTGTCATTTCATCGCTATGTTGTATCAAGCCAACTTGTCAATAAATCCATGAAAGTGCAAGAAATGCTTAGCAGAAAGGCAAAGTAGAAGATTGACAATAACAATAGGGATTTTAAATGAAAATAGTGCGGTAGTAGACGGTAATTGTGACAGGCGAATATAATTCTTTGAACTTGAGTCCCCAACATGATCATGGTTTTTCCAACAAAATCATTGTCTCTTATCAAATATGTAATCAACAAAGTATTATTTTTAGCTACTTACAATGATTACTTTATAAGGCACTCCTTGGTACTCTTTTGATGATATACATATGCATAATATAGTGTTTCATTCATTCCATCTTCTTTTCACATTTTTCCCCGTAATATTTCAAGACTCTTTAAGCAAAGTTTGCGTGTTTACAGCTATAGTGAAATGCAAAAATATGAATTATTCACCACGCAAGGGAGAAAATGAAAAGTACGTGTGAATATAAAGAAAGGGTTAAAACTAATGAAAAAAGTGTTGTGATGTAACAACATCCTGTGTACAATATTGTCTCTTGATCTACCATCATCACACACAACTTTAATTTATGCAAGCGTTAAAGGAATGTCAATTGGCTAATGCCACAAGAAAAAACGTAGAGGTTGCGTGTATCACTTTTACACACGTGTGTTTAAACGTAGTTGATTGTAGCAAGTGATATAATATTACCAACATTGTTGTAACATAATCGATAGGTCACCATCTTTATAGAGTGAAACGCCTTGTATTATACATTGTATATCGTATGATAATGTCACCAAAACATTTGCATATATACTTATCATGTTCTTGCTACAATATTCTTGATCACTATCAAAACCTCACATCATCATCATGATCACCACCAGATGCATATAACTCTCATGATGCAATAAGCAAAAGTATCCGCATCGACAAGAGAAATATTTAATTCTAGATTCAAAAGTCAAAAGCGGAAAATGAGCCGTGTTGGAGACAACGTGTTGTTTTAATAATACTGCACCACAGAGATAGTTGAATCGGAGTGCATGTGCCATACAGTGTTTTACACTATCGTCATCGTCATCATCATCATGACTTGGGATAATGTCGAAAAGTAGATAAGGAAAAAACGCTGTCACATTTTACCTAATAATATAATATTAGCATTTATTCCCCTTCCTAAACATTTTCATCTCTGGTTTCATTCATATCAAAAATCTTGGGACTGTGTTGTGGGCTCAAGCCGGCGAGACTTGAGACTTGTTGGTGCTGCTGGTGACTGACTGAAATGAGCCATCTTCTTGAACTGCTTGAGTGATTGCATACATTAAATAGAAACATTAAAGAAGACAATAGCCAACTTAGCATAATATTTTCCAAACGTCTGTTTATCCTCGTCAGCACCAGCATCTTTCAAGCACTTTTAATCTAATACATTATGATATAATATAACAGCAATAATTATAATATTATGCTGTACAAGTATCCGACATTTATTTTCATTTCACTGCTCATACATATCAACAACATATTCACTGACTTAGACGTTAGAATGCACACACAATTTTTTTTAATCTAGCGGACTGACTGGCTGTCTGCCTGAAAATTATTCATTTTTAATCTAGCATTGGAAGCAGTGATGATGATGATGACGATAAAGGAACCTTAAGTTCAGGCCTAACGCGAAAACTCATCTTCATTCTCAGCTCATCTTTCATTGATACGTTGGCTGCATATAAATTGTCTTTTGCATTTTCATCATCTTATCGTCATCTTCATTGCACCACGAAACGGGTCAAATTATGGAAATTTGTTATTTTCCCTTTAGTCCACACCAAAACAACAGTAATAAAAGCTGTTTCTTCTCAAATTTAACGTGTTTCAAGTTTTCACACTACACCAATCTTTTCAGTGTTTTTCTCTACAATTTTATATATCTAAATAAAATACGAACATAATATATAATAATCCACACCACATTATGTCTGTTTTTAACTTTCGTGCAAAAACCATGAATGTTTTTATTAGTGTATAAACGCACAAAAGCTTTTGTTTGTCATTGAATGAAGATGGTTTTTAACTTTGAAGACGAGAGACGCAGAGAATGATACATGAAGAACAATTCGGGAATAAGGAAGTAAAGTTGTCATAAAGAAGCGCTATGCTTTTAGTAAAAAAAATCCTGTATATATTATAATAATAAATACTGCATTCAAGGTATACTACTTATATACTATCTTGATTCAGCTTCTTGCTCTCAAGTCAGCAGTGTCGTCCTTTCTTCCCTTCATAATCATCAACATGATTTTTCTCTCCTTTCGTTTCTCTTCACTTCATTCGTTATATTTGCTGAAGTGAAGTGCATTCATCATCAATTTTTTTGTCTACAAGTGACAAGAAGGGTAGTCAATTCAACAGCAAAAAAGCAAAGATGAACAAGTAAGCTAAAAAGAAAGATGTATATTCATCTTGTGAAGAATCGGGCGAATTCCTTTGATCTTCACTTTTCAGTGCGGCGACAAGTCAGCAATCACAAGCCGACTAAAAATGATCTCTTAACTACGACATCATCGTCATCATCATCAGCTACCACAACACACTACTCCTATACCACTCACTTCTCTCTCTGTATCATCATCATTCAACGACAGCCCTACAACTACCACTCTTTGCTACCACTTCTTCTTCGTCTCATTTCATTCTACCAAGAAGAGGCTATGATGTTGTCACACAAATAATGTGTCATTTCTATAAATGATGCATAGAGGTACAAATACAAATCAGGTTTCTCCATACATCATGATCATCAACAACATAACATTCATGTAAACTTGTCTCCCTTCATTCATTTTAACTCTGAGAGCACACATAAAAAATTTCCTTTACATTTTCACTACGTCTGTCTTCCCTTTTCTCATCCAGCAGTTCACATTATCGTCATTCGTCTCCACGTCAACAAGAATTTACAAACTACTACTTTTTAAATATCGTCGCCGCTTTAAACAGCAATATCAGTATCGCATTAAGCCACTTTTTTAAAATCTCCATATCAAAATATTTATAATCTACAATTTTTCTTCATGTAATCCTAATAATTTCACAAAAAGCTATCAAAGTGCGAAATTTATACGCTTAAAATTTAGCTAAAAAATTATTTGATGAACACCGTCTTTTTTTGTAAATAAAAAAATCTGCTTTCACAATCTATTTACGACTCTACTATACCATATTATTATGTAATATGTGTATAGTGCTGCAAGCTTTGAAAAAAATCCGTCATTAAAATAAAATCCGTCAAAAAGGACGCATAGAATTATGATGGCTAGAGTGAGAGATGATGATACAACAAGCAACGGGCCGTAAGTAAGTGGAAGCACTTACTTATGGAAGAAGCCTTTTATCGACTCACTCAACCCAAGTCAACAACTTCATTCCGCTCTCACCGTACAAACATGCCAGAGTGTCCTCCTTGTCACTTCACTCCTTTTTCCACAACCAAGAAGATTCAATGAATAATCATCATCCTAGGAGAGAGCGTGTGAGCACGGTGTGTAATGCGTATTGCTCCAACCAAGAAAGACATCTCCTGAAACATCATCGTGGTAACGACTCTATGCCACTTTCTATTGCATCCGTCTTCCTGATTCTCTCTTATCTTTTTATATTTACTACATCGTGGTAAAATATCAATGGTACGATCACACCATGGCAGCGCGTTGTTGAGTTTTTAGGCATTAATAATCCTTTTTTCTTTTGATTTTCTGCGACGACTAATGTTACCATGTACCTTACCCATACCCACTATCACTAACTAATGCTTTTACTCTCACAGCAGACAAGTGCCCTTACTTTTGTGCGTTCAATGAGTATGGCGAGATGAGGAATGAATCAAAAGTGAAAAAAGCAACACCAGTTGTGTCAGTCTCTTGGCAGTCAACATCCTAGTCGACATTTTCATATCATTACAAAACATCATCATCACACAGTTTTTCACAGGAACACATACACAAACTCATATTTTTGTGTCGAATGAGAATATGAAATCCCATTTATGATAGTAAAAGTTACATATATGACTTCAAGGAGCCATATTCAACCTCTGAGCTCGTAAAATCTCCAGTTTCAAAGAAACCATAAATATTTTCCCCAAAAATATCAAGATGAACCCAGGCTAGTTTTTTGTGGATATATTTATCACAGACTAGATCATAAGATCAAAACATAATTAGGTTTATAGATTAGCTTTGGATACTGTTCCAGTTCACTGTTTTACTATGACTTCTCATAATTATTAATTAATACTAAACCTCATTATCATTTTTCAACCAGCTTTCCTAGCAAAAATATTTAATAGAGTGAAATCTTGTTAACATATAGTATTTATCAGATCAGTGGGTCAAAAATTCAATACTGCATGTCATCATTTTCTACAAACGAAGCTACTGTTTTTCATTCAGCCAGGAATTTGCTTTTTCATTAATTATCATGCTGAGAATTCTTCATACTTCTACACCCAGTGCCACATTATAAATGTGCTATGAATTAATTGGTACATATAAATAGTATTATCTTCACTGAAATCCGTAAGCAGTTTTATTAGACATGATACATAAATTAATTAGCAGTAATTAGCATGACGCATAAACAGTAAACACCTCTTCAGTCATGCCCAGCGACAGTTTGACTTCATTGATCAACCAAAAGTATGCCTATTCAGAAACTCACTGCCAAAACTAAGCTATAGTCAACATAATTATGAAACAAAGAAAAGTCTGAAAGTGTGATGTTGTGCTAAAATGATAAAGTTTCATTTACTATCTGTGAAGTCATGATGGATTTCGATGTGTGGCATACACATAAAAATTTAACGTAACGTTTTATACGTGTGGCTCCTATTTTACGTACGTACATTTTACCTTGCAGAAAC
>JAQIWN010002098.1:0-17268 GCA_034699025.1 Entomobrya cf. arborea Gr-Col-00668
CTCATAGATAAGGATCAACGTTTAAGAGATGATCCAATGACTAAAGTCTTCCCACGGGTAACAAAATGCAACATCAACAGGTTCGGAGCTTCTGGGGGCATTCAGAGATTTGATGCTTTGTGCGTTCTTTCTTCCAATATTATGAATGAAAAGATATTTACCTTTTTGTGGTTCTGGTAAGATGCAATTTCATTTCTAGTTTGCTTTGAAGAATTGTACAATGCTGGGATTGTTCTTATTTCCTTTGTCTAACCAAAAGGTATGTATTGGTCGCGGTTATATCTATACTTGCTGTGATCTACCGAGTTGCCACGATGCTTTCTTTTAGCCTGCGACTCAGGGCTTTGGGTTCAGCGTCGGATTTCCCGGAGAAGCCACAGGGAAAATATGTTGTTGAAAGAATTGGACGGAGTGACTGGCTACTTTTACGGTTTCTTCGTATCAACATGGACTCCATTACATTTTATAAGGTTGTTAGAAGCATTCATGAGGAAATGATGAACAATATCTAGTATGTCTAGCTGCAACCTCACTTACTTACGTAGTGTGCAAACAAAGCCTTTTCTCTTTGCTGTTATCAAATGGCTTTATTTTATTAGGTACAGAGAAATGCCAATAAAAATAAATAAATGGTTGAAAAAATCGCTGTTCTTATGTACAATTTAATACTTTCTTGACAAATAATATAAGAAACCTTATGTACACATTATTCCCTTGTTTTTCTTCTTATTCCCTTTGATGCTAATAAATAGTGTTTAGTGTTTACAAAAGCTGTCTGTTTACCAACGGTAATGTAGCGTATTTATTTTTGGATTCTCGATGGAGGAGAAAGTTGAAGCGATGGGATTGTAATCCGTTTGGGGATCGAAATTGGAATTATATAATGACAGTATGGAGGATGGTACTAACACATATTCATATATGTACATAGTATATACGTAGTCTTTAACGATTAAAGATGAGTTATTTTTACCACATAAAAGAAGAATTTTATAAGCCCATTTAGTATATTATATTTAGTGATTGCGTCTCCTACGCAGTTGTCGTTCACTCATCGTCAGTAAATAGATTTTGACAAACATACATATAGGCTTCGCTTTCAGAAAAAGATTTTTTAAACGCTGCATACAACCTGCTGCACTATTATTTACTTACTATTGCATCCAAGTATGTAAAATACACCAAAATTATACAAATACGCATATTTTCCCATCAATTTATTTCTACTTTTTTTCTAAAACGAAAGGAAATTGTGTAAACATACAAAAATCTACTTTGACTTGAAAACGTGCTTGCTTTCCCCCTTATACAGAATAAATGGCAATATGCAAATACCTTTATGCAAATAATTGGTTTTAAGGTCTTAATTTATAATGTCATACGTCATATTCACTGATTGCTTGTTTTGCATACACATACACAACAAAATCTCATAAGGTAATGGGTTTATACTATGAAATCCTGTTTACAATATTTTTGGTTATATGAAAGTATTCTACAAAAATTCCACGTAAATAAGGTAATCATAATCATTACATCACTAGTAAGTTCATACATACAAAGAAACAAACATGAAGAGTCGTTGTAAACTTCGTTTCACCCCACCATTACTTTTGTTTACCCTATGCTACCATCTACCTTTCCAGTTTGATGCATAAACATCCATTCGGATTACCGACAACTATTTACGATTTTATTTAATGATTATTAGTGATTATCATCAAAACTGCCAAGCATTTTATCTTATTTATATAAATACACGATGATTGCGCAGTAAGTAGGTTACATGCGGGTGATTGTTGGTTGTCAAAAACACCAAATCTGCAATGTAGATGATTTTGTATACAATTTATTTATCAAATACTGAAGAAAATAATAAATCATATGAGCAGATTTTGGCAATCTTAATTTTTGGGCCTCATAGAACCTCTATGCCCCGGGCACTAAAACTTAACGTGTCACGTAATAGCTTATTAGTCATTCCTTGATAATTAGGAGAATGGTAGGCAATTGTGAAGTCTATTTGTAGAGCTTATAAAAAAATTGGCTCGTCAGGGCTTGTTAGGGTGCTCGTATTTTAAATTGTTACATGAGAGTTTTTCAATTCACGGTAACAAGAAATGCCATTAAAAACATAAAAGAACCGCTAACTTTACAATATTATCTTATCGTAGTTTGTGAGCAGCCACCCGCCCACTTAATTCAACCTCACTTAACCCCTGCCCTTATCATCCTGATAAAATAAGGATCCACCGAAAACATAAAATCTTACTGGGAAATTCTTGGAAACTTTGAATGCAATGGAAATTGATAACATGCTGCTGCAATAACCTGAATCAAACAATGAAAAATTACTTGTTCTATCAATTCTGTGGGTGATTCATCAATATCATCAATCACATTTTACGTCACATACTATGTTTGAAAAATGCTATTATATAATGTTGATCATTTGGAACATTCAAATCTTTTGATAAGCATTCGAAGTTCGGGACATTCCATTTGGATTCAAATTAATTTGTCACTTTATTAAAACGTTTACATGGACCTAGTTCTGATGATCATGATTCATCCTGTCACATATTAAGTATTTACCATAAATGCAAAAATAATGTGATTGATTTAGCTTTTAAGTTGTCTTGATTGATGTCAAATTGATAAGATGTGCACAAACAACAAAAAACTCGAATTTACTTGAATACGTGTTATAATGCAGTAACACTGGTAAACTGATTACAATATAAAGCCCTGCCAAAGTTATTTCAAACACGCCATTTGATTCTCAACTGTTGAATTATAAGTTACTGACGAAAATAAATTCGGGAAAATGAACGGAACTCTTTTGATAACCCTTTTGGGTCTAGTTTTCACATCCGTGATAGCTAGCCCAGTCCAGCCAGGTTTGTATATTTCACCATTGTGTTGCGAAACCATTTTCTCCATCTAATTTCTAAACCAATTTTTTTAAGAATGGTAAAAGAGAAAGGAAGTTCATGCATAACACTAATTTTTTCTATCAATATATTACGTAGCTGCGGACAAGAAAATGGTCTGCTATTACGGATCATGGGCTGTCTATAGACCAGGGAATGGAAAGTTTGATGTGGAACACATTGATCCTTTCGCTTGTACTCATATCATCTACGGATTCATTGGACTTGGAGCGGATAATAAAATCAACGTTTTGGATCCTTATAATGATCTCGAAGAGAACTGGGGTACGTCTTTTCCAGTTGCAATAATAATGAAAATCATAAATTCAGAAAAGAGCAAGTCTGATGAATAACTTTCACTATTTTATTTTTATTTTTTCAGGTCGAGGTAAGCATTCCACGTGTATTAAAAAAAACTACATAACTAGTCGAATTTCCCAAATTATCGATCATGAAAATACACATTATTTGTAAGAGCTGGTAGGAATGAGTTTGCGTCAGCGTCAGTATTATTTATTGAGATAGAATTCGTTCGAATTTGAAAGAAACAGTACGTACTACGTTTCGAAAACAGCCCAAAAATATAGCTGTCGTTTTATTTTTTAATTTACATTTTTCATGATTTAATAAGCAATTAGGGATTACAGGAAATGTGTAGGTCGGTCGGAAATTCACTAAAATATGAATTCCCGAATCGAAAATTCAAAAGGCTTATTTATATTTTTTCCGACAATTTAAAGTGATTCTCCAGAAAAGGATTTAAGTTCTGTTTAACATGAGTTCGTGCTGCATTCAAGTCATGTTTACGTTTTCCGAAAAATTCTCTGGAAGCTTGTTATGACACGTAAAATTACACAAGCTAAAACTAGTTATGTCAATTAACACGTAATGATTTATATAACAATTTTAAGCATGACAGCTTGAGAATTCAAGCTAATAGTTTTCGGATGACATGTTGACTGGGAAAAGAACCAAACAAAAGCACTATTATATCATCATGATATAATCAGATATAGATGTAGAGTTTCTATAAAAATAGTAAGGGAATATAAAAAAATCTGACAATCTTACAAATATTTTACAAAACAAATACTAGGTGCCATGAAGAGGTTTACCGGTCTAAAAAGTCAAAACCCTAATCTGAAGGCCTTAGTTGCTATTGGTGGGTGGAACGAAGGATCTCAGAAATATTCACAGGTACATACACTAAAAAATCATTATGAAATCAATACACTTGAAAGATCTGTGCCCAGAAGACCATCAAAAGATTGGCAGTTCAATTAAACGATTGCTTGAATTTCCTAGATGGCCATGGATCCAGCCAAGCGCCGTACATTCGTCAGCAGTGTCGTTCCATTCCTTCAGAGTGAAGGTTTTGATGGAATTGGTAAGCATATGTGTCAACAATAACAACTAATTAATGTCAATTTGTGCCCCAAAAATGTCAAACCACTCACATCATATTTACTTTTTCATTCTAGACATTGATTGGGAATATCCAGCGTAAGTAATGGTTATTTCAAGGTTTTATCAGACTTATCGATAACACTTGAGTGATATTATAATAATTATCGAATCTTTTTCACTCATCCTTTAGTAATCGTGAAGGTGCTGCACCTGAGGACAAGGTAATTTTTTTTAGCAGGATCCTAATATATTAATATAATGGGAAGGCCTATTTTATGTCATTTGTTTATGCTGCGTCCAATATCATATAAGATGATAACAAAAGATTATAATTCGTTTTACACAACAGGAAAATTTTGTTCTTTTGCTAAACGAACTCCGTGCTGAATTGGAACCACACGGTTATCTTCTCACAGCAGCTGTATCGGCTGGAGTTAAAACAATTGAAACAGGTTGGTAAAATGACATGATAAAATGCATTTTTATCTACTGATAATTTTCGTCTGAACTGTCACATTCACGTCTCATCAATCCACACATATTACCTAGTTAATTTCTGGCATAAATTCGCTAATTTAAGATTGATTTGTTTATTTTGTTCCAAGCTTACAACATCCCTGCTGTCGCACGGTAAGTGTTATTCCTCATCTGAATGGCTGAAATATTATGACATGATTCTATAACAAAAACAGCGATGAATGGTTCCAATGATCTTTATGAATATCAAAATGAATTGTGTAACAAAAAAATGTTGTAGAACCAAAATATTTTGCAAATATGCCAGTTATTTTAATAACTGAGAAATTTATAATTTCATTCTTCGTATTTCGATAATTAGTGCTCTGGACTTCATCAACGTTATGGCTTATGATTTCCACGGTACGTTTTTTGTTGTATCGATTTTAGCATGTTATGTCACATCTGTAAAATTCTTCTCAGAAATTCATTGTGCTGATGCGACGCAAAGTTAAAATAAGTTTACCATTTATTTTTTTGATAACAGGAGCCTGGGAAAACTTCACTGGACATCACTCTCCCCTTTTCGGTAACGAAGCTATCGATTATGGTGACAACCTTATGCTCAACACCGTAAGCCCTTGTTTGTCAATATTATCAAGTTACCCCAAGAGCAGTAGCTTTCTCATTCACATGTCATGCACACTACTATCCATGCATAAAATAATCAACGTTTTCTTGTTCGTATAGGATTATGCAATCCGTCATTGGATTGAACAAGGAGCTCCTCCAGAAAAACTCATTTTGGGCATTGGCACATACGGAAGAGGTGAACTTTCAAAGTTAAATCTTCTTAGAACCTACAAAGACGTCAATTATGCTGGAGTTGGCGAGATAGTTTTTTGATGATGTAGATGTAGTTCATACAACAACTTTATAGTCGACAAAAGTGCCGAGACGATGACGATGTCAAACTTTTCTTGATTTTATTTAAAGGCTTCTTGTTGGACGATACAGCCAGACACGACCTTTATGCCCCAGCTCAGCAACCTATGGCTGCCTGTCCATTTACCAGAGAACCCGGCATTTGTGGATATAACGAGGTATACCTTACCTTGTAGTTTTCTTTGAATACTTTTACCATTAGGAAAATACATATGTGCTATAATCTTTGAAAATAGTGTCTATTACATTTTATGTCACTTTCAATTTTTCAAAAAAATGTGACATGCATCCACAATGGTGACAATCAATCTACCACAACTAACATTACGTTGAGAACGCTACGGGGGTTATTCCTGTCTACTTTGATGGTGACCTCTGACTGTAGACACCTAGTGTTGCATACAAAACCCAAACACTTTCATGTGCAAATTAACAAAGTATATTGTATCATCAAGCGAAGCGTAGACGCAAAAGCACCATGTGCTGATGAAAATGATACATCACCGGCAACACGTCGATGAGTTAGATTTATGGGTACACACGTGCGGAGAAAGACAAGTGCAAATATTTAATTTCTCAAATTCTCAAACCTTCTGTCTTAGGTTGTATAGCGAGATAGTTTACAATGTGGTTATGTACTTACTAACTTTTGCAAGCTTTTAGGATAAACGTTTTTTACAGATAAAACTATGCTTTAGCGCAAAGTGTACATTGTACATTTCAGAACTATTTATGCTAAACATTTCTACTACTTTGCTCTATTAGATTTGTGAGAGACAGATGTCAGAGCAATGGACCGTTGTAGATGACCCCTCTTACCAGGTCCCATATGCTTATAGTGGAAGGAACTGGATAGGATACGATACTGCTCAAAGCGTCTCTACCAAGGTATGTATAATCCCAACTTTCACTTTTGCAGCTAAAATGTTACTAAAAATACCAAGTTTGAAACATCACGTGTTGCGACAGTTGTGACGTTTTCGAACAGCACGTTACATTGCATATATAGCAATTTATTGGAAAGTGTTGAAATGAATCCAGTTCATGATGCCCCAATAAAGCTGTTCATGCGTAAACCTTTCTGTTATTCCCTAGGCCCGTTACGCCAGTGAACATGGTCTTGGAGGTGCTATGGTCTGGAGTCTTGAAACCGATGATTTTCTGGGTATATGTTCGAATGAGAAATTTCATCTTATCAAGACCATCTTCAGGGCCCTGAACGGAGAATATCCACCAACACCATCAACCACAACTGAGGATCCTTCTAATACCAGCCCAGTATGATTTTTTTTTGTTTATGAATAAAACTCAAAAAAATAATTTTGTTTGCAAATTGCAATGCATGTCATGCCCCATTATCGTTGATACTAAATTACTTTTGTAAAAAAATGCAGACTACAACAAGAGCAACCACAGCGTCTCCACCCCCTCCATCCGATATTTGCAAAGAAGAAGGAAACAATCCAGACCCAACCAGTTCTTGTTCAGCGACTTTTTATATCTGTCTAAGTGTCAATGGTGAATGGACTATTTACCCACAACAGTGTGGTGCCGGAACAGTTTTCAACCCGGTGAGCAAAGGATGCGATTTCCCTGACAGTGTTGATGGATGTCGCAATTGAATACGAATTTAGCACCTAACAATTTCTTCTAACAATTGATGCAATGAATTATATATGAATTTCTATGAAATTGTAAAATAAAGCAAAATTGTTGCATCCTAATTGATTGATTGATTAATTGCATGTCATACGGTTCAGTTTTTTGACGTGACTGAGGTCATTGTTTAAGATTTTCATTTTCACTTTAAAAATGCCAATAAAGTTTAGGTTCATTTCATTCCACTATACTTTACTCGACTCTCTACCTATAAATGAGATAGAAACGATTTTTTTAGTAAGTACATTTTGTGTACATTGTAAATCAAAAAAGTTCATTATTTTGGCATCATTAGTAGAAATCAAGTACGTTGGCCACGATGACCTAATACCGCAGTCACAGTCGATGTAGTGTAAAAATCAAGTTCAGTTTGCACGTGTGTTGAGTAACATGTGTGTTTGTGTTTCCAATGAAACGGATTTTTCTTTGCTTTCTGAAGTTTTGAAGAATTTACCAACTTTAGTTTTGGCTCAAGGAGTTGTCCACTTCATGTCCAGTGTCAAAAGTCTTTAAATTCTACAAGTGCTAATCCCTTTTCATTGTTTTTCAACTACTAAACCACTGTGTTGTGTGCTGAAACGTTGTCCAGTCTAGTACAGAAGAGTACTTCACGAGAAGATATCTCGAACTACTAAAATGCCTAAAGTTATTTTAGAAAGCTCTGATCACCAGAGCTTCACAGTGGATGTGGACGTCGCCAAAAAATCCACCACCATCAAAACCATGCTGGAGGATTTGGGAGTGAGCTCGGAAGAAGGTCATGAAGAGCGTATTCCTTTGCCAAACGTACGTGGAGATATCTTGAAGCTGGTCATTGACTGGTCCACAGAGCACCAGGTAAATTCACTGAAATAATGATAGAAAGACAACAATTTTATTTCCAACTTTACCCGTGTATTTTCTGTATTACAATGTGCTGTTCATCTTCTTGTTATTCCAGGCCGATCCTCCAGTTGTCGATGACGATGATACTCGCGAAAAGCGTACCGATGATATATCCCAGTGGGACCAAAACTTTCTCAAAGTAGAACAGTCGATTCTCTTTGACTTGATTCTGGTAAGCAACAAGTACAAGTCTTTCTGGTAATGCAATCTCAGTGTGTTTACTGTGTGTTTATTGTCCGGCTTATAATGGTCTTTTTTATGACTTTACAGGCTGCCAATTATTTGGACATCAAAGGGCTTCTGGACGTGACTTGTAAGACTGTAGCAAACATGATCAAAGGAAAGACTCCAGAAGAGATCCGCAAAACTTTCAACATTCGAAACGACTTCACTGCTGCAGAGGAAGACCAGATCCGAAAGGAAAACGAATGGTGCGAGGAGAAGTAACGGCAATCTTCACGATTTTCTACTGAAAGCAACTAACTCTACAAAAATGTCGAGTGTGATTTTTTGAGTAACAACTATTGTACAAAGTACAAATATATAGAAGTGTAGAACTTGATTTGAAGCCAAACGTACATATTTTACAGGAAGCATTATCTAAATCCCATTTGTCAACATTTAGGAACTAGGCTAAAACACTCAAGAATGAAGTTAAAAAAATGTTCTTATTGAAAATAAAATCGTTGTTCAATTGCAATTTGTTTTATGTACGCACAGGACGCAGTCAGCTTAAATTGTATTACTTTATTCCTCCATATTTAGCGGCAGGACTTTTTTGGCAGTGTGACTTGGAGCTGCGATACTTGCATTACATTTTTCACGAAAACCCTCTTGTTCGGTCATGGATTTATAAATACATTAAAAAGCCGTATGCTTATTTCGTGTGAAAAATTTAACTATTTTAAATGTCAAATGTCTCAAAAAAATGCATTTTCCTTCCTTCCTAAGCCAGTTGCCAGTTTTTTTTTTTTTAACAAGGTGCTCATAAAGGTTACATTTCTTTTAAAAGTTAACTTGCTAAACATTTGAGTTTTCCTCAGGGGGCCCTGCCCACGCAAGCAATCTATTATCATTCTATTACAACAAATTTCATACGTTACTACTTACCTTTAAAATGAATTTCTAGGTGGTTTTGCATTTACAATTATGAGTTCGTTGAGAACAAAGGCACATTCTAAAAAGAACAAGCCAAGCCATAATGCATTCTACCAAGATTCTATCCATTAAAAATATTTCCGACTTATTGTTAACATAACTTCATAATTCTCTTATGTTGTATGTATACTACATTCTTTTTAATTCTTATATTCCTTATATTCCATCCCGTTTCATTCCATGTCAATTTTAAATTTGTTATTTGATCTAATACGGTGAATTTCAAAGGACTCATATATGAGAATAGATGAGGAGAGCAGGAAAAGCGTATACCGTTGTGTTATGTTTCTGCTCTATGCTGTAAACATTAATAAAAACAAATTCCAAGTTACATTTCAATTTGCTTCAGCGAAAGCATATCGATTCCCTGTCTGGTAAAATGACTTTTAGAAGGGGGTGTCCGTGCATTAACGCTTCTGAATAAACTGCAATTGAATGTATGCGAAAAAATATTAGGCAATTCTGAAATGAAAATGCGATCATATTACCTTTGAATAAAGTTTTTTTCAATGTGAGCTTTCTAGTTCCAAAAATGTTTTTCATATTTCTGTAGAACTCCGTGACGGTTATAGTTGGGCCTGCCTTCAGTGTTCACAAGGAGAAAGTTATAAAACTAGGTTTGTCATAACTGTGTATTGTTTCAAAAAATGAGCAGGAAAGAATGTAATAAAACAAAAGCGCTTCAAATTATTAATCTTTTGCAACTTTCACACTCAGAGAGCATCAAATTGCCGTTTACTTGAAAATGTCAGTTCTGCGTAGTATCCGGTAGCAAAAAAAAAATATAGAAGCGTGTCACATTTTCTGACAAAAAGGTTATATATAATATTATACTACGTAGTTATAGGCCTGTTAGAAGGTTCACAAAGAAAAATTACGTCTAGTACAGTGAAAAAAATAACTTCATATGGGATAAAATCTGCGCCTCACATTCACGTATTCCGTAATTGACAACATACATACGTGTACCATACTCTTTTGACTGAGTGTTAGTATCGAAAGCACTTTTCCTTCACTAGATGTGAAACCGGAAACAAAGATATCACATTTTAAATATGTATATTACGATTCATATATAATTCCAGGAAATCCAATTATTGAGGTAGTATTATGAATCAGGCGTATCATTTGGCGTATCAGAGAATCAAATTGCAACATCTTTTAACATGAACTATAATTTTTTCTGCCTGCAAATAAATAATTCATTCACTGCAAACTGCACTGAATTTTGAATACCACTTAACCTTGTAATTGCTCGTGTTTTATCATGACGTTTACTTTGGGTGCATAATTTTTATATTAAATAGCCTGGTAGTTGATTTTTTAAAAAAATATCACAATCGATCCCAATCCCAATACCAAATCCCGATTTTAGAATTAATTTTTGTGGTTACAAAAGTATCATATGCGGTTCATGGTTTTCCGCAGGAAAATGACAGTGATTTTTTGTCTTTTAACCAGGCGTTTTATATAATGCATAAATTGATTTTATTATCTCGACAAACAGGCATGAAGCATAATCGCAGTTATTTGCCAAAGTGGATGACCATCTTCACTCGCTGGAGCATTTTTATTATGATAAATGGAAAAAATGCTATTGAAATTAACAATATTCATTGGCATTCATAGCATAAGACATGTGTTGCCACATTCAAGAATTGGATGCATATGTGAATGTGAAGACCAAGCAAGCAGGCTTGTCTACAAACAACAAAAGTATTAGATCAAAATGTAGATATGTAGGATGAAATAAGTCTTTGAAATCGAAACGCGTATGTAGCTGAAAAGGCTCAAAATATAATCAACTAAAAAGGGGAATAAAAGTTCAACTTCAGAGAACTGTGTATTTAGATCTTGGAGTTTAAAAGATTAACCTATTGAGCTTACATACCAAATACCAACCACCTAATCTCCCTCCTCCACTCTCGTCGTCTGTGAACCGATACTGAAAATCAGTGACAAAAATGCATATCGAATTTAACACATCTGGCATTAGAAAATTAGAAATATCAAAGGGTGATATGTTTCAAGTTAATCATTTCCGAGGGCCACGGATGGACAAATAGAAAAATAATTATTTTGCTTTTAGATGATTACACGTGGTAAATATCATTGTATCTGTTTCCCGTTCCAAATGAACAGATACCAGAGCACAACATTGCAAATTACCATAAAAATGATCTTTACTTTGATTTATTTGCAGACATTTGGCATGAGGATGAAGAGGTACTGGCACTGGCTATTGAACAAAAAGCTTACCAGCCACTAGCGAATTTGAAAAACAAACTTGCGAACAGAACATGTATCACTTACACAATGAGATCAAACACATTTTTTTTTGCAGAGGTCTAATGTTTGATTGGCAACAAGATTATATTTGATTTGATATCAAATGGAGTGTTAACCAGAATAAAGTGTAAAGTCCAGTCTTTACAGTACTCCATTCTCCAACTTTTATGTTGTGTGATAATAAATTGCACTTGTGCAACTACCACCAATGCAGCCCATTAAATTTATTTTTGTAAATTGAGCGAATCTCTTTACCGATTGCTTACATGATACAGTTCAAATAGTCCAATAAATAACGAAGTATTTTCAGAAATGCGTGTAATCGATACGCATTGCTGTGTGACAAGAGTAGTGTGGTTCGGAAAGTGTGGTTGTTGTACTTCTCACAAGTAGCAATCCTGGTAATCGTGTTTTAATTGGTGTTTAAGTGTTTGTTTTTATAAGCATATTCAAAATAATCTTGTCACAGCTAACTCAAATTCAATCACTGCTACTGATGTAATGAGTTCAACAAATAGGTATCATATTTATCATATCACACACATATATATCTCTCTACCAATTATATTTCCAGTGGAAGAATACTAAACTTTATTTTTTACGAGGCACGAAATGTAGCTGGGCGTTGGTAAATTATAAGTTCAGAAATACTGTGATATAAATTGGCTAGTTATATACGTTTTGTCAATCGTTAAAGTTTGTACTTTTAGTGAGTAGATCCTTGGAATTTTCATTGTACACATTATTGAAAAACTAACTTTTAACTTCTTCCAATTTTTCGTTGTCTGGAGTAGTATAACCTTCAACGTCAGCTTCAGAGCTAACCAAATAATATAACAAAACAAGAAAAATCATTGTTATAATAGAAAAGTATCCACATACGTATATGGATGGAATAATACACTTTTGTCATTGCGAATCTTGATTAAGTTAAATATACAATCTAGTCGTTTGATCCTTCGCTAAACTAATTTATACCAATATGAGAAAACTTTAACAGAGCTTCTATACTGGATTAACTGTTTACATTCATGGAACGAAGTATATACACAAAAAGCGTCATTACTTTGTTTTGTTTTTGCGTTTCGATATTCCATGCGATGCGGAATTGCAGAGGCGTTTTTGTTATGTATACACGCATAATGAATTCTTCCCCTTTAACGGCGAGGAAAGCAAGTGAAAACAAAGCAAAAATTATAATGGAAATTATCTACCAAATGGATAAGGTTGTTTACAGTGCTAATTTGTAGGCGTATTCTACTATTCTTCAGCCTATTTTTCATTGATGTAATAGTGTTATGTTATATTTGTAATGTAAGAGTAATATACAGCATGTTGTCTTGTTGTAGGTATGACGTTACAAGATATAAGCAGCATTTTTGCTTCTGCAAACCTAAACATTAACAGTGAATCCATTATTCAACAAAGAAGTAAACTTTTATGAAGGAAATATACTGACTGAATTTATCTATTATTTATCAAATTTATTCAAGCGAGGGGTTACAGTAGAAATATCGTGTAAGAATCGTGTTCTATGGTGCACTTCGACATGCGGAAGAGGAAAAATGATCTACTACAGATGCTGTGTTTCATTCAACAAATCACAATATTTGCTGGTGTAGGTGTGTGGTGTAATGTTCCAGGGCTAATGAAACGGGTTTTGTTGTGCTACTCCATTGTTATTATTTCCTGTTAAGTGAAAATGGAAAACAACCAATTGCTCTCAAAGGATTATTCTGGAGGAGGAAAAGCAAAGTGAGAAATTTTGCTATTACAATGCCTTCCAATTACAAAGTAGAAAGTACAAAACAATAGGCAAAACTCCCAAGATCATCTAGTTCTTTTTGTGACTTTCACTAATGGACGTATCTATCACTTTGAAAATCCACCTTCCGCATTTACTTCACTTGCAGTAAAGGATTCAAGATACTGCACTGTACTGTAGAGGTGTTGCTGTTTTGTGCAAGATAAAATACTTTACTATGTCCTGTTGTCAAGACCTGTCAACTTCTTGACTTTGACAATATCCGTGCAGGTGACACGGAGTCTACATGCATGTAATACATATTTATGCATACATGGTTGAGTGTTTGCTATCTGTCTTGTGAAAAATAAGTTGGGAGCTTAGACAGATGGTGGAATTTTTTTACCCACGTAATAGCTGGTGAAAGACAAAAGATTATCTTATGCTGTGGTGGTCCATAAGTCATGACATGTTTGAATGTGCCAAAAGGATTGTTAAATTTAAACAATAACTTGTCTTGTACGCCTCAAAGTCTAGAAGGATTTTTATTTTATTTCAAGGACAACTGAAATTCCTTTTTATCTTGAGTTTAGGTAGGATTTCCGTTTTTCAGTTATTGTGAGTTAATTTTATTTTGTAAGATGACTTGACTGTCAAGTCAAACTCCTTCTTTTCTACTTGATTCATATATTGTATTTGACTAAGGTACCACGACAAATGAATGATTCTATCCCTATCTTATCATGTTGCCGTCAATGCAGTCATTCCCGCTGGATAAGCATAACTATTTTGCTTACCAAAAAAGCTTTAGTGACTTGAGCTTCTAGGCAAAAAATCTTACACGAACAATTCATGGGGGCTCTGGGTCTGGCGTCAGTAAGTTGTTGAAAGTGTGCTATGTGAAAGTGGCGTGAAGATGGGAAAATTTTCTATAGAATGCGTTGCACCATGCACAACTCATCTCAGTTTCCTCTTTGCTTTCCGTTGGAAATGTTGTAGTAAAAGGACCATGACCGTGAAAGCTTTCTTTACCTCATACTCCGTAACTCTCGCTAGACTACTCTTGGTTTTGAAACCGTGCTCATTATAATATAATAACGGGTATTTTGAAATCGCGATCAGAGCATACTTTAAATCTTTATTCCATTAGTTTAATATTACGAAAGTTTTGGTTCACGTGTTGCATGTAAGAGGTAAAGCTAATTACTAATTACTGAGATTAAAACGTGTTTGTTTGCATTTATGTGCTTCATTTGAGTTGTTAATTCCCACTGACAAAGATAAAAACAAGGGTGCTACTATTAATGATACATTAAATATCTGTACATACACTTTATCTATACTGATATTAATGAGCTACTATAGGATATCCTAATATTGTCCTTACAAATGAGGCAGATAATTACCAAGTTGACTATGTCCCAATTTTTTGTGAAACTTGTGATAAAGTTTATGAAGCTGCTATAAAACAAACATGGCCATCCGGAAATATGGTGACCGATAGTTCTCAGTTACGTCGTATCAGTAAATAGTGCGGTGCTCACACACTATTTCATCAATCTATACTTTCCCTATCTATCTAAATGTACTTTCCTACTCAATAATTTCACTATCTACAAAGCATGCTTCTTAGAATAGAACAGGCCATCAAACTTTATTGACTGCCAGATTCAAAGATTTATATACCTACGTACAGAAACATATTATATGCAAAAGTACCAAACTCTTCTTTGTGTATGTATGCAAATTACTTTTTTTATTGAAGAAAGAACCACCAATAAAACGGGACAAAAGATCAAAAAAGCATGGCTTTGAGCCCAGTCTACAAAGTAATTAAACGAAGCTCAAGTTGCTAAGAATACTTTATCACACTCGACTGAACTGTTAATTAAGTTTCATTTTGAACACCCTGCTGCGCGGTGTGTATTTTACATAACATGGAACATTACTAAAAAAATAATATCAGTACTACAGGGGTTATTGATGTGTTAAATTGAATATTTTTTATAAGTTCGATAAAAACATCAATGCAATAATAATACAATTCGAAATTGAAATAATGATGATCTCACCAGCTAATTGAAGAGACACAAAAATAAACAGTTTTTAAAACCACTTAACCTTCATCATGATAGAATCATCCACAGTTTTTACGCAAGGATTGAATGAAAATCTCGAACAGAACCTTCATAACCTTGTAAGTAACCGTCACTCTTTGCCCCTAAATATGACGGTAGCGACTGAAGTGTTGTATAATCATCCGACTTTGAATGCACTACTTCATCCTTATTTCAACAACATGAAAAGTGAAAGTGAGAACAAAATTTTAGGGATGGAAACTCTTTCGTCAACACAAGTTTCTGGGTTCACAAGTTCCATTGGCTTTGATATGGAATTTCCAGGAGAAAGTTTTGTGACTGATAGCAGTTTGGATGGTGGTTCCAATAACCTAACTGGCATGGATAATACGACTCTAATTGAACTACCAATTGATATGCAGTTCAACGAGGGGCATCGCCTGGCCGTTACAATTTACTCATTACTGATGATCGTGTCAGCCATCGGAAACTTATCTGTACTCGCTGCTATAATCAAGTAAGCCATTTATTATGTGTATCGTAAATATGCCTTGAATCATGAACATTTTGACATTGCTTCATTAATAGTTGCACACTTGCATTTTGTAACAAAAAGTTGGTCTGCCTGTTCCAACAAAATTCTACACAAACGTGATGTACCAAAGCTCGAACAACCAACTTAATTAGTATAAATGCTGCCATACCATGCTTTTTTTTGCGATATGGTTTGAGACATCCCGGGTTTTGGCTTTTGTTGAGAAACTCTCTTTCTATAGAATCTCTCATTTCTTTGAATATACGTATGTTAGTACTTATACTTCATAAGAACACCAAGTCAATAACTTTTTATTTCATTGAATAGTTATAAATCGAAAAGAAAAATAAAAAAGCGTTTTTTACAAAATGTCGATCCCTTTTTTTCTGCAAAAAAAACAAGTACCGTTTAACTAACTGCCTGTACGAACATGTGCCGAGCCAAGTACCTATTGTGGTATTTTTCAAACTTGTTATATTCCCAGCTTTGAAGTGATCAGCTCATTTCAAGATGAGTGAAGCAAAGAGGGCAAGACAAACATAACAGGAGGGCGGAATAATAAAGTCAGTTTATTCTTTGAATTTTAGAACTCTGTCTTTTGATCCCTTAGTTAGTTTGGAATTAGTTTACCTTTGTACTTGATTTCATTTATACGGGACTACATTTTTATAAAAAATTAAAACGCTGCCCCTTTACTTCTTTTGACGTAGTTAGTTCTAGTATTATGAAGCATAAAGTGATTTACTCATGTTATTGCGAAAACAAGTTTGTCTTTTGAAAGTAAAGTAGTGACGCAAAAACAAGCTAAATGTAAATGTAATACATTGGTCATCCATCACATCGAGTCATTTAAATCTTGAGTCTAATAACAGTAAGCTTAAGATTTTTATTCACGTATCCTTTGGAATTAAAATCATGATTTATGGTTCGTTGCATGCATGATAGAATAGAACTGAAGCAAGCATAACAAGGTTTACGTGAACATTTCGAATCTACAAGAATTACAACAAATAACCTCGCGCCGACTTGTTTTCAATTTTTGACTGATATAAAAGGGTCTTTGACTTTAAACTGAGTAAGTAAGTAGATGCATTAAAAATTTTGCTTAAACCGAAATTCTTGGTCTGAACAAGTCCTAACGTACAGCTTGACAAATAAATTCGCGATACTCCCCACTGC
>JAQIWN010002099.1:0-17263 GCA_034699025.1 Entomobrya cf. arborea Gr-Col-00668
CCCCAGTAACAAGGAACTCGCATGCTAAATTCACTGGCGATTAGGCAACGCGTTGTTATCACCATCGATCCTTAATGGATTTTCTCATGGAATGGTTAGGAAACTATGATGATGATTAGAAGTTGGTGTAGGAGATTAAATAAAATGTATTTCTAAAATCTAAGAGTGGTTGATTTATTTTGACTAAATTTATGACAATACTGTCTGGAATCTTTTAATTATAATAATTATAAGAATTTTTGTTAGGAAGAATTCTCCTTGCCCAGTGAATTTTACATTATTGATGTTTTCAACAGAACGGCAGACTACATGCAGCCAAACCCTACACATAAAATTACAAAATTGAAAATATACAACAAATACATATATTTTGAGAGTTTTTTATACAAAAAAAAGTTGGCCAGCAGAAAATATAAAATATAGTACTACTATTCATGGAAGACCATTATGCTAGTCGTTTCTATTTATTTCTAAAAAGCTTACTCTTTTTGTAGCATTCTTTGTCGGATAATGGACAAAACTGCAATGTCATGTCAAGTCAGTGCATTGTGACTTTCCCTTTCTTTCCCAAAAAAAAGTTTTTAATATTTACAACCTTTTTCCTTTGATTTCGCAGGAAAACAATGCCGTTTGCTGTGTAATAAAAACGGAAAATTCTATTTTGGCAATGAACTTGCTTGTGCTCTATTAATGGTCTCAAGCTTTGGACGGAATGATAATTTAATAATGTGTTTATGTACAACCTATGCATTATCTAGAGTGGAAGTTCTCTCAGAAGAAAATTTTCAAGAGCATACGAATTTACACGATTACAGAGAAGCAGAAGAAGTAGATCCAAAATCCAGACAAGCTGAATGGTTTAGACTGAATGGGTTTTGTTCTTTTATTCTTTCTCCTTCTTACTTTCTTTCATCCAACTACTTACTTCTATCATTTTGCTTTTATTTAAAGTAACTTTTAATGGGAGTCTTTGTATACGTACGATATGGAAAATGTTAGGGAATTCCAGCTCAAAGGACACTACTGTTTTGAAACGTGTGGAATTAATCATGATATTATCTGAATAATTTTAGAAGTTTGTAAGGAGCAGTAAGGGAAATAAAATCCATTAAAGAATTTTCTTTAAATATATTATTCGTATTTATTATAATAATCAAGCTGGCTTGTTTCGTGTGTAATTTTATGAGAACTTCAATGTATATATAAGCAAGAGTGAGCACACAATGCGTACATACATAAATACATGCATACTAATAATAATGTCATGTTAGTTTTTCAAGTTGTAACACTAACAGTTCTATCAACGAAACGAAAGTATTATGTAGCCACTATTATTACATGTCATGGCTACATGGCTTGCATGTATGTATCATGTTAAGTAAAATGGCCTTTTGGGCATGGTCATAATAGAAAATGAAGAAGGAATGAATAGATCCCGGTTGGTTTTGCAAAAAGTTCGCTAGTTCGCATTGTGCTCTGTCATTGTGTTGTTGCCTCCTGGTCATGGAAAGAAAAGCTGCGATGTCAGTCCAGTGGTGACTAGGGTATGAACATAGTCGTGTTACTAATATGGACGTTAATGGAACTCCACGAAAGCATTTCCTGTCCATTACGCCTTCTGAATTAAAAAGAGTGAGGGAATATGTGAATAAAGTTATACTACAAAATGGACAAAAGGTTGTATATAGTCAGTAGATTGAAGGTGACACTTACCTAAGGTTGGACTACATTATGTGAAAGAAAGTGATGAAAAATTAAGTTGAAAAGGTACCCTAAAGGTTGATACTAGAATATAAATACATCAATTGTTTTAAATTAATGAGTTATATTAGATGGCTAATGATATGCATTCATTTAACTTTCAAGTATAACATTATTTCCACTTTGGAGCAAGCGTAGTAATTCTCTATCGCGAATGAACTTTCTGTTGAATAAACTATTCAGTTGCATTTTTTAAATCTCCAAGAAAGGCTTTACACTAAAAAAAAAACAAAAAAAAAAAAAAAATATGTGAGAAAAAGTGCAAAATTGGCCTGGAGGGATCTGCTGCACAAAAAATACATTATTACTGTACTGGAATACATCGTTATTACCACACCATCACCACAAAAGTTACTATTACATTTTTCTGTACGCCAATGCCACTACTACCACTTCTTCTTCTCAACCGAATTTCTTATTCCTGTTCCCACTTACTTAAGTCAGAAAAGCCCATGGGCTAAAATAAGCACAGCAGCAGAACGAAAAAAGCAAACACGGCTTTACTGATTCTCTATGTTCACAGATGCAGTGATAAAATAAGTACTTCTATTTTTTTCTCTTTCAAAGGGAGTTCCCACAAGCTTTCTATTTTTTTCTCTCTCCCTGTCTGACTTTCTCTTTTCCTCGGTTTTTATTTGTTGCCGGAATGGCTTCTTCCCTCTATCCTTAAAGCGGCACCATTACTAGTATCCGTAGTATCAGAGGAGGTAGCGTTTGAATGACTGCTCTTCATAGCTCGCTCGTATAACATGTCTGACATTAATTTTCTCCATTTCAACCATCTCATTTTCCTTTTCTGCCTTCAATTCGCTATGGCTTCGTAACCCAAGCCACATTTATGTACTGCCGCCATCACATGAAATGAATGAGATTGGAAAAAAATACATAAACGTGTCCTCAAGCACCACGCAGCAAAGGAAAAGGAATCGTATAAATATACACACAAAAGTACGTATATACAGCTTTGATTCCAATGCCTACTTAACTAATGTATTCAGAGAGAGAGAGAGAGAGAAGCAAAAGCAAGACTTTTCACTGAGCCCATTACCCTCACGTCTTTCACACTCGATCTCCAGGCGACTTTCCTTCTCTCACACACATTTACACATACACACGCTTTCACACTCGCTCTCTGGTTGAGAGGACATGTGTTATATTGCCTGTTATGCGTTACACCGTACCGTGTGCCACCATCTTTTTAGCCTGCATGTCTACACCACTGCTCATTACTTGGCTAATACATACAGAAAAATAAAATTCCACGCAACTTTCCCGAAGATTTCACATTAACATCGTCATCATGAACATATAACGTACCTCTCTTCGTTTTTTTCCCAGTAAAGAGAAAGAAAAACTTCATTTTCTACCGTATCAAATAAACACTAGTGATAGCGTCTAGAAAGATCACTACGAAACACACAACACCAAACACCAGTATTACTCAGCTATCAACAGACAATAATCCTCGTGATTACCATTCCTATCTAATAATCGACCAAATTAAATTGCATTAAGAGTTCTTTTACCGAATTTTTTCTCTCTGTAGTTGGAACAATGACAATGAAATGCTCTGACTAGTGAAAAAAAGATAAAGGGAAACGTTCAGTTCAGAAGCGTATTACATCTTTAGAAACAGATTGAGATCTTATGTAAGCAGATATATGAGATCTTCCGTCAAGCAAAGCATTTTACGGTACTAAGCAGCAGTAGAGCTATTATTACGACTAATAGTCTACGAAAGCTACCATCGGCATATTTTTCCCCTTTTCGTAACTTTTTATTGCGTTACATAGTAGATGGGTTTAAAATATCTTATACATATTTTAAAATTTCGACAAAGAGAGGTGATAGCATTAAACTGCATCGTAGTCTAAAGACGTATTTTACTAAGCTTGTACGTAAAGCAAAGCAATCATCACTTGTAGTAATTTTTGTTGCACCACTGGAGATTTCCCTATTAAAATAGTGGAAGTATTTCACCCCTCCGGTGTCACATACAAGTTGATGATCAGGATCTAATTTACAGTTTTCACAATGACGATGATGAAAATGATGTTGATGAGAAGGAGGAAAAATATGAAGGTGATTATTATTATAACCAGTAAGCTTGAAGTATAATGCAGGATAGTACAAATGTAGATTTCTCACTGTTGGAAGGTTATGAAACGTTTCTTCCTCTTTCCCGTCGACAAATTTTAATACTCGCAAGGGATGAAAGGAAGAATAGGTAAAGTTGATAAAGAGAATACACAAAATATTCCCATAAGGCTTTAGGTCTTTGGCTGCACAGCATCACATCACGTGCTGATTGTGTAGGTCTCTGAAGTAAAGGAAAAATTGTAATATGATATTATGCGATATTGTGATATCGCTCTCCTTCTTCCTCTTTACGCAACTCCGATGCCTTAAGCTTTGTAAAGTGAAAATGCAACGGAGCAGATCAAAATAATAAGTGTAGCTTCAGCAAAGGAAATTACGATGCGAGTGCTCTCTCCTCTTTTCTATCCTCCCTTCTGATTATGAAGTCATAATGTAAAAACTGTAAATGGAAATGGTGTGCCCTTTGCATATACTTAACGGAAATGAAAATCATGCCAGAGTCTTTCTTCTCTTGAGATCCGCATCTCTCATTATTGGTACGTACTGCATGTGATTTCAGACTAGGTATATTATTCCGAGATCTAAAAATTTTCTCCTGATTCTCATTATCATGTTCATTCCATTATCTGTCTCGTGTAGTTCTCTCACCCACTTGGCATTTACTATGATATTCAGCATTGCTACAATGATTATATACAAAACTGTGCTGAACACTGAGTTCTCAGTTTCTGCTTAGCATTTGTTTTATAAAAAGTTAAGGAAATAGAAATAAAATAAAATGGGTCGGAGTACAATTCAACTTTCCAACTTGTCAGTACGAGATATCTCTTCTGGAAGAACTAGATCGTCTCCTTTTTTTCATCTTAACTAGCTTGTGTATTGTTAAATATAAAAGTTTAAGATGAAACGACTTCGGATAATGCTACCATTTGTTTGACTGGTGCTGTTGTCGTTGTTGTTGTTTTTATTACAACAAAGAAATTACAGTTGCCCTACTCATCTCAAAACTGAGAGGACAATGATGATGACAATGATAATGATACTTAGCTCATTTAATACAGAAAATAAGAACAAGAAAAGAAAATGAAACCGTTTCAATGTAAATAAGCAAGTTTAAATAAAAGGATGTTGCGACACAAATAAGCTCTACAAGAAGGAAAGGTTGAATACACACAACAAAAATTATATTGCTCAACATTAAACTCAACATTGTCATCTTCATAACCAGAGAGAGGAATCAACATAATCATTTTCTTTTCCTCTTCAAAATAAAGATAGCTTGGCAAGAGGGGTTGTTGGCATGAGGGTCGATGTTGCAATACCAAAAAAATGTTAGTGATAATGATGCTGTGGAGCATTATCCATTTTCTCAACTGCGTAGAAAAGTTAAGGTAACCGGAAACTGTATACCACTACCATGTATTTATATACATCCTTGTGTCATTGAATTTTTCACCACCACCGAAAAAATAAGCAGCACCAGGCAGTTGGAAAACTAAGTAGAAAAGGGAAACTCATGCATGAACAGTCATAATTGTCATCTCATTTTTTCTCCTTGATACGCTCCAACTACAAATGTACCACCAACCGAGTAAGTAATGGCATATGGATCAACACTGGAGGACGGTTATGCAGTAATAACAAGAATGTTTTATGGATTCGGCTTCGGAACAAGAAAAACATATACGTACTTAGGACGAGAGAAATGGGACATTTGGTGTTGTGTGCAATAACAATGCTAAATGAGCTACTATACTAGCTGCTGGTTTTAGCTTTTCCTCAGTTACTTTTCCCATTGTAGCTTTATGCAAGTTGATGTATTAGGGCATGTGTTAGGAAATTGCAATGTTGTAGCAATAATGACGGAGCGACAGACACATAGAACGGCACAATAAAAATGTGTGGGTATGTTGTATTATGTGTCAAATAAAAATGAGACAAGCAACTACTCAAGTCCTTCATAGTCCCTGTAGGAATTTGAATCATGAAGTACTCGTTGTGCTAGTACCAGTCGATCCAGATTTTTATTCTTGCTTACAATGCCACTAGAAGAAAGAAATGGGCTTGCACTTGTTATATATTATTATTATCACAGTAAGGCTTACATTCAAATGCAGTAGTATTAGTAATAGTTGTAGTGATGGTGGTAATGGTGTGTAGGGAATAGAAGAGAATGAAGCGCCATATGGCCAGAGAGAAAATATGGCAGAATTTTTGTAATAAATGGGGTTAAGATAGTAGTACAGGCTGCAACACTGCTGCTGGTAGTAGTCATTTATATCTTAAGGGTTTTATGGTCTTCTCCCCCACCTCCTCCTCATCCATTCTATTTTTGTAAGGAAAGAAAACTAGATAAGTTACACAAGAAACAAAGAATCACAATATGTGGTATGTTGTTTGTGTCGTTGTACTTTATACTGTTAGTGTTGTGGTGGTGGTAGTAGTAGTCGAAACTAATAATGTTACTATGTCGAGTTCAAGGGAAACCTGATGAATGAATGAAATAAGAAAAGAAAAGATAAAAAAATAGTGAGTAGAAGAAGGAAAAAAGGAATTTCCTCGAGGAATCTGAAAATGGGTGGACCTTGCGGTATTCATTTTCCGTCAGAAAATGTGGTAGTGGAAAGGTACTTGCGTGTGTGCTATTTTCTGAGTTTTTTTTTATCTAGAAAGGGAAAAATGGACCTAAACCACATTATAGTATATTATCCTATTCATGTCATCATGAAAACTGAAAAGAGAAAGAAAGAAAACTGCATATGGTTATGGTAATGATTCCAAACAATGTTCAGAGTTCTTTTGGTGTCTTTCTGCCTCACATAAGAGAGTGGTGGTGGTGGTGCCTTATGTGTGGAGTCTCTGTTGAGGTTTAGTAGGTTTGACCGAAGCCAGACTAGCATGAAAAGAAAAAGCACTCTTCTTACTTTTTCCTCCCTCTTCTTCCCTGCTCACTATTTTCATTGCGCAGCAGAATAAAGGATGCCGACAGTTTTATATGTATAATGTATGTGATGTAAGCTTATATTATGGTATGTTAGTGATGATGATGTCTATCATCGTGTCTCTAGGTTATCGACTTACTTGCTCATGTGGAAGAAGGAAATTGGTCGTCTAGAGAAAATGCGGTCAGAAACCACCACGGTGGATTATTGGAATACCGAACCGACATATGGAAATGAAACGCCTGAACATACCCAATGCTTTTTTATTTTCGGCATATTCGTTGTAGAATATGGGCATGAAAATGTTTTCATACATGGGAATGGGCCAGTTATTTGTACCTATTTTAAAGAATATTATAAAAGTATTTGATATGAAATATAGTACAACTAGCATATGTTTCTTTCCTGCGTTTTATAGTCTTTATAAGCAATCCATTTAAAAGGTAATACCGCCATTATATTCGAAGGAAAACTACTACAAGCCATTTCCGCTTTTTTACAGCTTCCATTCTTCAAACTTTTCTTGATGTTTCCACTGCTTTCACTTAGAGTGAAAATATTATTTGCTCGATTATTTCCAAATGAATCGCGTACTAGTAGTTCTATTTTAGGATTTTTTTATTTTTGAATTTCACATTGCTCATAGAAATGAATCATGCTGATATGCTGTGCTAGTAATGGAAATAAGTATTAAAATGAGATTAGTGGTTGAAAGTACGAAAGTAAAATAAAATTGAAAATGTTAAAAGAGAACAAAATAAGTAAGTGGACAGTAATGTTATGTTCCGTAAACATGAAATACGTTAAGCAGGGTAACACCTCTTTTTCTCATAGTAAGAAAAAATACATCTATCACCAATTCGACATATTTATGCCTAAGTCGCTACACAAATATTTTAAACTTTTCAAGACTTTTGATCTATATTTGGGTTTACCCTCAATCAAATGGGTTGATCAAATTGGTGAACTGATTCAAAATTCAGGTCGACAGTTCTAATTTTAAAAATGGGTTGTACTGACAGACAAACATGGCCATCTTATAAAGCAACACAAACTGTCACTACTTAATAATGGAATGGAAGGATGCCTACTATATGCAATTGATTCGATGTTACTTCCGCTGGGATAAATCTAAAACTTCATATCCGTATTCATTTAAGTTGGATCATAATATTGGCTTACTTATGCATGCATTCCTTCCTACAAATATTGTAGCCCACGGACATCTTTTCACTTACGAAGATGAATGTAAAAAGAGAAAGAAAGAGAACAGGGGAGATTTCTTTTTATGGAAGCACTGCCTTAGAAAAAAAGTATTACTACATTACAAACACGGCAAAGAAAAGTACTCAACTCCGCTGGTGCCGTGTAACTGCCAGTACTATAGCTCTAATACAATAATATTGTCAGTTTTTAGTAAGTGGTAGAGCACTTTTCAGAATCTCAGAATATCTTTTACGTGAGTTTCCTTTTAACGGCTACCAATGTCATTCCAAACATAACTTTTTATTTGCGTGCCACCACCTCTCTACCTACTTTCTATAGTCCCCATGTTCAAGACGAAAAAATGATATCACATTCACATCACACCATTATATATTAAACATTGAATTGGTTGAAGATGCAGCAGAATAGCAGCAGCAAGGATCATTTATACAACAGCCACCAAACTAGTTTTTCTTATTATTACTATTATAACCTGTGTGCGTAAAAAAGGACAATGTTAAAAAAGAGTTCAATTGAGGAGGAAACTTTGCCCATTTAGTCTAGTTAAAAGTAGATTTGTGTCGAGCAATAGTATTACACTTGCTTAGCAGTCCTGATGCCCGTTTTTACGAGTGGCACCTCTTCTACCACACCAACTTACTTTCATGGTAGTACTTCTCTTAAGCCGAAAGTAAAATAAAATAGAATACTTGTGAATGGTAGAGGAGGACCGTGATCATGATTGGTATCACATTTCCATGAAATGCTTGACTTTATGTACTTCTGATTCTCTAAACGCTTCAAGAATGGTTTAAGTTTTGCTTACCTACAATGTGTAGTAGCAGAGAAGTTTGTATAGTGGAGGCATTTTGGAAACAAAATGTAGAACAGTAGTGTGGTGGTGGTAGTAAGTAGTATCCTGCCCGTAAATCCACTGACATAATTGGATGAGTGACTTTCACAGTTTTTGGGCAGTTAAAGTCATCAGAATGACAAGTTATGAGGCACGCTTGTCGACTTTTACAAAAAAAATACCTCGAAGCTGCAAAGTGCCAGTATAAATGTGATAGAATGGCTGCTTGATAGAAGTAGCCAGTTCTAACAAGTATTTCAACTATACGCACATTAAAGTAGGGGAAAGTGGCTTTGTAGAATTGGGTAACAATGAAAGTGGTATATATACTACTTTATACTGCATTATTTCAGTTTACTCTGCTCAAAATATTACGAATATAATGAATGTATCAAAATATACAATTTACGCCCGTTTTTGTTGATATATTGGTCATATATTGAAGCTTGAAAGCCAATTAAAACAATTCAAAAAAATGTTATGAACATGAATGTATATCCAAGGTTAAAAACCTTTTCGAATGAAATATTTTATTATCAATATATCCCATAATATGCTATTTTGTATTTGAAAGCTCATAAACTTACAAAGCTTTATATAACTTGTTTTCCAATTTAATATCAGCTAAAAACTCATTCGCAATTTACAGAAATCGTTTACAAAATAAAATATATTACAAACAAGCACATACGTATTAATTGTCAGATGAATTAAAATCCTTTGACACTTGAAATACATTCCAAGTAGTCTAAAAAAGGAAACGATTAATTTTGACTTTATGATTGTTACGATTATTACTCTAATTTTTTCTACGTAGTAATGTCCTAAGGGATAAAGTAAGCTTTAAATCATGCTTAAAGTTTATTGTGTGGAATGGAAGGGGGCTTACATTTCACAGGAGGTCAAATAGTAAACTTGCATTCCTCATCATAACCACCAAAGTACACAGTTCAAGAAGGTTGGCTCGCCACCCAAATTCAAAGTTGAATACAAACACAAGTTTACATACAAAAAAAGTTTTTCGTAACACTTATTTTCTTCATGGTCATTCATTTCTTTTGTAGATCTGATCAATACAAGAACTCGAGATATTTACTACTATACAAATGAATTCTGTAGGGAAGTGTACATAATTTGAAAAATATATCGTCGTGGTTTGGACAAAATGAACACTAGAAATTGTGTAGGTGTGCGTGTGTGGAGATAGTAAAATTTGACGACCGAGTTCACAGCCTATATAATTTCTGGAAACATTATTACAACCTCACCACCACTAAAAGTGATAGGGGGAATTTTCATTCCCTCCCCCTCTCTCCCCATCCATCCAACGTTATACCACACACTGGCTAGAGTCTCTCTCACACTTATTATGACATGGAACTATAACAGTAATAATCATAATAATATATAATGTAAATTGACGAGGAATAGTTGAGATTAGAGAATGGATTGTAGCCAGCAACTGAAAATTTCTATAAAATTTACTTCATTCAACCTTTCACATATGCCTCACCTTGGAAAAAATAAAATAGTCAAAGTAGTAAACACAAAAAAGCATTACGTGCATTATAAATCAAAGGTGTGTTTTCTTGTTTGTAACCTGTGTTGTTATATTTATACACAACACTATGTAATTTCAGGTATACAGATGGGTTAACATTTTCACCTGCACTTTATCATAAACGTGGTTGCATAACGGGTATAAAATGCCTGCATGCACTTAAAATACATTTAAGCGTGGCATAACAAACAAGAAATTTCTCATAAAAGAACTCTTGAGATTTAAATGCACTGATATGAAAAACAAGAGCCATGTTAAAGGTTATCGTTAAAACTCTCGCTTGCATGCTGATATTGCATAACACACGACACGACGGCGAGGCGACGGCACGGGCGGGTAGGTAGGCAGAGTGGCAGAGAATATCTGAACGAATTTAAGGATTTGTTTGTCTTTTGTCTTTTGTCTTTAGTCTACTCTGCTGTGTAGCATGAATAATGATACTGGTTATTTAGCAAGTGACTCACTCTATTGTTAGCATGAAATTTGTGTTTTTGTTCTAAACTCCACACACAACGTTTTGGTACACATTAGTATTTCTGTGCTCATTAGTCATAATAATAAAGTCTGAATATTTATGCGTATCCTTTCTTATCATCACTGCTGCTGCTTCCTTTAAGCAAATAATGCATTTCCAACTTTTAAAAAAATTCTGATACTGCAGACTGTTTTTTCTTCATCATTGCAACTTTTAGAACCACATGCTTCTTCGTACATTGCCTAAACCTATATATAATGCTTATGGGCTTGAGTAATGTAAATATTATACATGCTTCTATGGATAAAAAACCACCTCAAGCATTTCTCTTTCTTCGTTATAAACAAGATGCCATTACAATATATTTAGAACTTGTCATCATAATAACATGAGCATATTTTCTTCTCTATGGATTTCATTTTTTACTACTGAAACGAGACAAACATACATGTACATATATAGTGTCATACTGACTGCATGAAAATGAATGAATGAATAGAGGTCTCGTGCAGAAGAACTGCATGTTAGGTAGGTAGGCTGTAATAGCATAGTAAAAACATATTATCATTTATAATGTATCTACCAGTTTGCTTACTGCTAATAAGGTTATATTTTGCTTGCACTGTCTCTCGTGCTGTGCTACTGATGGTGGTATAGAGTTTTTATCTCTCTCACAGCGACAGTTATATAGCCTTCTTTGGATTATAATTCAGACTAATTGCATAATGGCTTTTGTCTAATGTGCCATGTGTTGGAAAATAATGGAGAAAGGAAAAGCTTGTGTGTGTCGTGTCGAATAAATGGGTACTCATTATGTTCAAAACTTTGTCTGCATAAAAATATATTCATTCATAATAAGCGTGTCTACAGGCAGCGTAGTTTTCTTAGTTTGAGAATACAACATGTCATTTGATTATATAAATGCAAGATAAATCTTATAGTAGTTCCAAGGTTATATGCATATATTTTTGTTCTTGTGGTATGTATTACAACGATAATTTATGTATATATGCTCCTGACACACGCATCTGTCCCTCCCTTCCGTCATTTAACCGTATTCATCAAGATACCATCATCCTCATCAGCATCTACCTCTCATAACTGACTAAACATAAAATACAAATGATTTTTCACATCATTGTTATGATTATGGCTGTAGAACAAAAAAAATATTCCCTTGTGATACTAATTTGTATGTTTTAATCCATTTATAAAGCCAGGGGTAAATGGTGAAAATATGTGAGGATTTTGATTGTAGTAGTATCAACATTTATAAGCATCCATTTAAAAAAGGCCGTTTCATTTTCTTTATCCTGCCTGCTTTCTTTTCAGCTGGTAAGATTCTGCTTTTCTCTTGAACAATGCTAAATGCTTAAATTGCCTACATTGTATGTAAAGATATTATTGATGCCAAATAGCAAAAATGATTTACGATTTCCGTCTTTCTCTTCTGTTTTATAGCTGTACCCGAAATCGAAGTGGAGTCACTGGTTGGCGGTCGAGCCGAGTTTCCCTGTGATGTAAACCCTTTGCCGGATCGAAGGGATGACTCCGTTCATATGGTTCTTTGGTTTAGGGATGACTTTGGCAAGCCCATTTACAGGTATGGAATTATGGAGTACATTATATCATTAAACCATGTGTGCATTGTCAGGCTTAGTGGAGTTAGGTATTTTGTTAATCAGAATGATACTAAAAGTGAAGACTACAAATCATACAAAAAGTAAGCAATATATACAACGAAAATTTCTGTCCAGAATCCAATAAGTCTCTGGCCGTAAATTGGGTTTACTTTAAGCTCTGAAATAATAATAGGATATACAAGCGTGGGCGTTATCCATTTTTGCTCTACACTTAAAACTCATATTTGTAAATGGACAAGTTAAAAGGCTATTCTTGGGGGCGTGAGAGAATATGTCAAAAGATCCATGAAGTTTACCACTTTCACATCCAAAATCTATGTAGGTTGGAACTATCGGATGTGAAGCAAAGCCCTTTTGCGTAGGAGTGGCTTCAAATAAAGTAAATTACGTGTGATTAATGTAAAAGTTTTGTTACAAAACGTGAAGTGACGTACGGACCATTTCTTTGTAAAAGGAATATTTGACATGTGTTAAAAATTAATTTGAGTTACAATTAATCAGAAAATGTCAACTTTCATTTTGTAGATTTGTGGTCAAATATTTGTTACTTAAAAAATTCAAATAAATGTTAATCCTTGCTTGGAGGCTACTAGAAATGGAAATAAATTTTACAATGACATTACCCTACAAATACAATGAAATTATGTCGAAGGCTTTATTTGAGTAGGAAACTAGTTTGCGGCGAACCTGAAATACCTACCCCAATATTAAAGTAGTTAGTTAGTGATGTCTAATAAATTAAAAGTAGGCATAAATTGTTTTACTTCAGATATTTGCATGAATATTTTAGAATGTCAATCAATCCGGAAATACTAAATATATGTGTTTTACATGATGTGAAGAGTACTTCTTATCAGAAATCTTCAACCTAAGTAATATTGTTCTGTTTTCTGTTCAATCTCTTTTTTTGCTTCGTTGCTGGTACAACTAAATAGTTTGGATGTTCGAGGAAAGCCGTTAGAATATGCGCGTCATTGGTCATCCGACAAGCTGTTTGGCACTCGAGCACACTTCCGTGTCGTTTCTGACCCCACCAAACCCGCTCGCCTGGTGATCGAAAACGTCAAGCTAACCGATGAAGGCGTTTATCGATGTCGAGTTGACTTCCGTAACAGCCCAACGAGGAACTTCCGCTTTAATCTTACTGTAGTAGGTAAGCAAAATCAAAAAATTTCACACCAATAATGTATAGTATAGTGGTACCAGAAGTCTGTAGTTTTCTTAATAATTAAATCAAATGTCATTGTTGGAATTTTTTAGAAATGTTATTGTTGAGGTATAATTTAGTAAATACTTTTCTATTTTACGGATCTAGCACAAAAGTTTTTATCTCTGATTTAGTACATCAAGAAACTTCAACATTTTGTACTTTCTCTGAAAATACTATCTTTACATGAACAACATATATATATATATATATATACATATATACTAGTTGCAAACTGTCCCCAAAATACACAAGTACGTACACAAGAGATATCATCGTTTTTTATATTCTTTCCTCATTTACCAAACTACAAATGTGATAACCCATACAAAAAAGTATTTTAGGATGCTTGTAAGAATGCCCTAAAGCGAAGATAAATATTTTTCTGTATGTATTGCATCAATTTGTAAAGTGTAAGCGTGGAAGCAGAAAACTTCAGTTGTTAGTAATTTAGGAAATGAACTGTGAGAAGAAAGCTAAATAAAATGCAAGTAAATTTACTGACAAATAGACTATATAAAGGTAAATGTATTCATCATACAAAAAAACCATTATGATGATTTGAAGTAGTGATGATATCCCGTTTGTAATGCGTTTAAAGCGCAAAATGTATATGGGTGTGTACGTAGTATGTACACACACGTGGGTGAGATTATTCGCAAAAATATTAAGATGTAAGACGTGGGAAGGAAAAATGATGTTACATAAACTTGTTCTGCGCTACGCACTTTCAAAATTCCTTCATCCGTCAAAAAAAGAGCTATACTTTCACCGTAAGCTACAAAACTTTAATACACTTCCTTTCAAAAAATTGGTTGCAAAAAAGGAAATAAATGATTAAACTAGTAGCATAGCCCGTCAGGAGATTGCATTATCCCATCTCCTTTACCTTTTTACATCATTCAAGGATTTCTTTACTTTTTTATCCATGTCTGCAGGGATAGAGTAACGAAAAATGTGAAGAAGGCAAGAGGGATTTTCTTGCCTTTATTATCATCAGTGTTAGTGTCTCGCTTACCCTTTTAACGTCATTCTACTCTATGTGTATGTACTTTACTTTTTACTTGATAAGCTTTCCCTTTCCGACTTTCATCAATTCTATCTCTGTAATATCATCATCTTTCTCTTCCTGCTTTCTCCTTTGTAGAGTTTCTGTGAACCCATAACTTTCCTTGAAAGCCATACTGTCAATTCTTTGCAGACCATAATGATAGTGAGAGAGATAGTGGGAGAGAAATCACCATTTAGATGATTGATAGGAGAGATAAGCATCATATGTCGTTCTGGTCATCGCGTAATCATAACTTATCATATATACTGCCACGTCAACTCACCATAGTTCAATACACTCCCCCAGTACAACTTTTAGTGAACTCATATTATTATACTCTTTTATGACTCTAAAGGCATATTTTTAGAGATATCTTTGAAATACTGTATAGAAGATTTGAATTTAAGCATTGCCAAAAATGTATGTGAAGGGACCTTGCATATAAAAATACTTTATAGATAGTTCAGTCTTACGTTACAAAAATTGCTAGAATTCCATCAAGTACAGAAATTGAATGAATGAGCTTACCCTTCTGAAATGATTGCTCGAAACGAATCGTTATCAAAACTCTACGCGTACTTTTTTTTAAAGCAGTCGCTTATTAACTAATTGGAATATATACAATGGCGATATTCTACTATTCTACAATGCATGCAAATTCTTGCTCAGTACTCACCACGCCATTTAACGTGATTCACAAAAAGAATAGTAAGTATGCTTTACGAACAACACATTCTATAAAGATCCAGATTAAAAGCCTTTTCGGTTTATTGAATGAAATAAAGCATCATAAATGAATTATTTTTATGCTTTACAGAGTGAATCATTGTTCGTAATCCATTCATGTTTCATAAATAGTACGAAGTTAAGCATTTTATTCTTCATAAGTGAAAAATGTTAGTAAATGATGTTGGCTAACGAAGTTTTACTTAGTGAAATCGACTACAGTATAAGCTTGTCACGGTAGGGCAAACGTGTTTCCAAATAGAAGGTTGAGTATCGAGTACATAAAAATGAGATTCCCCCAAAAACAATTTTACCTTTCCTCTTGAAATATCGGGAAAAGTTTGTTAATGTTCGTAAATAGCTTCCTGTCGCGTTGTATTCTTGAATAGATATATAAATGCCGTTCTTAACGGATGTGTATTGTGTGCGAATGTGAATGAACTTAAACAACTATGCGTACACTTTTTTTATTGCGAATGGATTTCCCTCCTTCTTTCTGTAACGTGCGTAAAATAAGTACGAACAAGAGTTGTTTCGAAAAAAAAGAAAAATGACGCTTCTTTCGCTTATTTCTCGAATTTATCAAAGTGAAAAGGGTAATTTAACTTTCCGTGTATGTATTTATTTTCTGCTATACAAAGTCAAATGTAAAGGTTTTTACCCCCTTCTTCTGTGTGTTATGTATCGTATGGAAAAATTATAAAAGAACTTTCCCAATGTATAGTGATGATGAAAGTTAGGAACAAAGTGCGTGACGCATTTGTAGTTAATGTATTTTGTAAACAAGTTCTTCTTTGCTCATTTTATTTTATATTAACAATGAGACCCTTACATACTACATTATTTTTAGTACCATCACAAATACCAAATAATACATTGCCGTATGGAATCCTTTTCTTGTTAAAAATAGGCATGTATTGTTCAAGTTCGTATGTGTGCTATTTGAATTTGTACTTTCAACAATGAAGTCAGTGGCTGTACATTTAAAGTCTTTTTTTTTCTATCTTGTTATTTACAGTGCCTCCAGAATCCGTGTCAATCTACGATGCTTCAGGGAGACTTTTGACGAGTACCGTGGGCCCACTTCGTGAAGGCTCCGATCTTACCATCTCCTGCAGGGTTATGGGTGGTAAGTCGTTCAAACAAAGTACTTTTTCATGCCGCATGCACGTCGTCGTTGGATATGTGTAGATATTTTTATAACAATGACAATGTATTGTACTTTTAACCAACTTTACTCTCGAGTTTCTTATCGCTTTCTCTTTTCTTTTTTGGATTTCGTGTGAACACATAAAGTTTTATATAAAAAAATGTTTTTAAAGTAGCATAATGGTTTGTATTTCACATTTATACGCCTATTTGTTATATACAAATAGGTAATGTGTTTGTGGCTATTGAATAAACCTTTAGAAAAACTGTTATTTTTTTAGAATGTGTATGCAAAAATTGGCTTTCACAGATACTTCTATGTTTATGAAAGAATAAACTCTTCGTTCTCCGCTAAAGTCCCACGAAGCAGGAATACTACACGATACCATTATTTGAAAAACCCCCATATTTTTATGCATTTGCTTGTTATATTCACATCTCAAAAGTTCTAAATAAATATGATTTTATAAGAAAATATATCCATTTATTTGCAAAAATGGCACTTGTGAAAAAAAATATGCCAACATTAAAATACTAATATTTTCCCTATTCCATATAATGTACACGAAAACAATAGTAAAACGTGAAT
>JAQIWN010002100.1:0-17260 GCA_034699025.1 Entomobrya cf. arborea Gr-Col-00668
TTGATCAACCTTTCGTTCCACTCTCGAAACAAACTCCTTAAAATCCTACACTTGAATGAAAAAATAAACAGAAAAGCCCTAGACGCATAAACCCCATAAATAATTACCACCATTCCAAATATCCTGAACACCATGCCCTCTACATTTTTAAATTGGCTTTCACTCAAAAATGGTCTTAAAGCCAGTGACCCAAATAGAGCAGCCCCATCCCGTACAAATCTAACATTTCCGATGCTATAAGCTAAGTAAATCAAAACAAGAAACAACACATATCCAATATTTGCTATGATCAAAAACCGCCTGTGACTTGTCAGATCTCTAATTGCTAATTTTTCTACAGCAAAATTCCAGTAATTCATTTGCTCAGCCAACTTTTTACGATCAATGAACATTGCAATGCTACTCATTGTACCATGAAGTAGACATCCCCAAGTTAATAAAAATAGGACCAAATTCTTTCGAAATGTACTTTTCTCAAGATTTGCCCACTTAATACCAGGTAGTAAATTCCACTCGAGAAAGAAATCAAAAAATCCCAGAGTGCATATAACAAGCACAAATGATATGAACAAGGTAGTCACGCCGAAATAAAGCCAAAGGAAGGATTTTAAACCGGATACGTAAGTTCCTACACGTCGAGTGATTCGGTTTTTGCGGTTGTAGGCGTCATTTTCACAAGTACCTCTAATTGATATCAACTGCAAACTAAACGGCCATCGTCCCAACACTATTAGAATAAGTCGCATTATAAAGAACGCCTTGTTAATTAAGCCAGTGTGGTAAGCGGTTTGAATGCTGTATGGACTCTTCACGAATTCGACAGCATCCAAATATGTATCTGTGTCCATTTTTCGTCCCTTTTGGGTTTCAAATAAGCTTAAATCAGGCTTTAAGTTTTTAGCAACGTTTGGCATAAACGACATACTATACAGTATAATGAGATTGTGGGTAATGTAATGTGTAACCTCAAAGCGAAGTAAATATTTAGTAGAAATTGATTTCTAGAAACAAATTCCAGACAGAAAGAAACTTTGGTAGCTCAAGAAAAAACTATGGCGAAACCTGTGAAAGTGTAGTGCGAAATGAAATTATATTACCATAGAACTCCAGATGTGTTAGGTTCAAGTCAACCTGTCATTTTTATGCTTATTTACCGCTAAAAAGCTGCTTATGCAATAATGAAATACACGTCATTCAACAAAAAGAAGAACTGACATTTCTGACATAGTTCTTCTCGTGGAAAGAGCAACACCTTATCATCGCACTTTTTCATCGGACAATTAGATTGTAGTAATTGGGTTCCAAAAATGTTTTCGGTGTGGTCTTCTAATTACAGCAGGTTTTAATACATCAATAGAATATCAATCAATCGATTTAAACAAACAAGTCATCGTCAGTGACTAAAACAGTCGTTTATTTAACAAAGGTTTAACCAACGTATTCACATACATCTGTTAGTTTCGTCTAATTAACCACATTTTTATGATTCTTTCGGTTTTTGAGTTTTCAGTCAAATGAATTATTAGAATGTTGATAAAATTACCGTGCGCATCCAAAAATAGCAAAGTAAGATAAACTGCTCAATGATCGATAATAAAAATAAACAATAAATGAAATTTGGAGCATAAAAAATCTGAAATACATGCTATTTAATTTTTGTAATTTAATTCAATGCGAGGTATGAAGTGCTCAAATACAAAATAATAACATTATGAGTATGAATATTGGAGCAACTACTTAATTATTACAATATTGATGATACCGAGAGTTTACACTATTTTTTTGAAACGAAGGATAAAGAAAATGCAGTAGTGATTTTAAAATTCTCGTCTATGAACCTGATTTCAAATTTTGCATACATTTCTTTTTCTTTGACTTCTTGCCAGACTGCTTTTTAATGTACCTGCAAACATATGCTTGTCGAATTTTACTTTTTCAATTTCAAATATGTGTTCCCGATATACCATGACAAAAATATGTAGTATTAAGAAATAATTTTTAAAATATTGTAGATAAATTGTTTTTGCTAAGGACAAATTAGAAATTTAAATAAAACTTGCTCATATTGGAACTAACATTGTATGGCAGCATATTCTTCTGTGGATCATTCTTCTGAATTCGGTGTTTTATAGTGAATTAAAAACCTCTAAAATAATTTTTAACCAAGCTATTTTAGGCAACTTAAAATTAAAATTAACTTCATTTTTCTTTCTTTTTGGAATATGAATAAAACTAAAAGCTAAGGAACACCCCGAAAATTTTATGTTCTGGTTTATAGTCAGAAGATTGATAAGATATATTTTACATTTCCTTACTTAAAAACTCGTGTAGTGCTCAAAGCTATTATACAAGTAATGAACATCAAAGCTTAAATTATTGAAACTTATTGATTTGAGTCCGTTATGGGTAGGTATGTTGCTAAAAAAACTGGAGAAATTAAGTTTTACTTCTATTTTAATAAAACCTTTGTACAATTTCCCCGTTACATATTTATAACCTACCATATAATACTTTATTTCGCAATTATATTCCACAAAAATAACTGCGTGCTAGACTACGTACTAAATTCAGTTTATTTTCGCCACGTGAAAAATGCTATCTTCACCGTCAGACTTTTTTTCTAATAGTAATTTTAAATTAAAAGTAAATTGGAATTCAAAACTTCATTTGTGTGATTCCATTTTTCATTAAATAAAACATATTATCCTTTGTTTTTGCTGTTTTCGTGACTTCAGTGAACAAATACCAATCGTAGCATAAGCGTCCAATAAAGATTTGAAATAATATTCTAGTTTCACTTAAAACCGTGCTACAAACACATTGAAACTTTTAAATCAGTAAAAACCTAGCGTTTTCAATGACGTCAGTACTTAAAATTTTCATGCGGCTACGGTTCCAGCCTAGCTTTAAGCACATACTTGTAAAGTATAATGTTTTTCCACACATTGTATGTGCGTTTCCACCAAAGTACGACAAACAATCTGGCAAATTCCTAGTTCCCAAATTTTTTGGTCGGCGTTTGATACTTCTACTTGCTCTCATTCTGACAACAATTGATCTCACCTATCTTTGGCTGGTTGTAGCTCCAAATATATCTAGAAAAACTGCAAGCGCCCGTCAGCTCATCAATTTTTTCTTACATTCAACATCCAGAACATTTGGTTGCAGTTTAGGTTGGAATTTTTTCTTTAACATGAACAAGTGCATGCATCTAGTAAACATGATGTCCAGTTTGGAGAACTTTTATGAACGTATGAATTTTGAACAATTTTTACATTACAATCACTTTTTGAAAGCTAATTTTTAGAAACGTATTATTTTTCTAATTATGCAGGGTACAAGGATGTACAACAATTAACCTGGAAAAAAGATCACACGCTTCGTCTTGTGGAATTATGTTACTTCTTCGTTCATTTTCAACCTTTGGGCCCTACAGGACTTTATATTAAAAACCCATACAACATAAAATATTGGCCTATTCGGTTTAAACACTATTATGATAGTAGTCCAATCTTAAAATACCCACTGATGTTAATTGGTGGATTGCTAGATATTCAAGCCTCAATGTTCGTTGTATATACCGCATCATTTATAATAACATTGCTTATTTTCTACTTCGCTAAACTAAAGACATGGTTGCGACTAATAGGACAAGAAGGATCATCTGAAAAAACTTGTAGATATTATCGAGTACTTGAAGTATTTAATCAGATTGGACTTGACTGCATTTCCAAATCCATTTTGCCGAGTACTTACACTCTTGGCTATTGGTGTGGATGGTCTCTGCTGGTAACAATTGTAAAAAGTGGATCTGAAATGCCGTTCGAACTGCAAATAAACTTATTTGGGGCTTTACTTATTTTGCTAATTAGCATAAACTCAGTAATTAAAGCTGGTGGCGATATTGTTTGGGAATCTCAGAAAACAAAAACAATTTTATGGAATACCAGAAGCAAATATTTACGAAGGAGATTTAAGGCATGTAGAGAAATCCGAGTGTATTTAAATTCAGTATTTTATTTTGAAAAAAGTACATGCTGTATTTATGTAGACTCCTTAATTGATAACACTATTAACGTTGTATTAGCATTTTAAACCTTATAAAACAAACAACATCATTTTATTGAGCCAGTATTCAAATATAGGTTTTTGTTTGTAGTTGTGGACGGTTACATATTTAAAAGCATGTCAATAATTAAATTTAAGTCACAATACTAAATGTTGGTTTTGAGCATAAAAAATGTATGCACTGGCAAATAATTTGTAAGCAGTTTTACTGGATACACTGAAATAAACCCATGACACGAAAATATTCATAAGATATTGAAGAATTTTGAATGATTTTTACCATTTTCCGAAGGTTGCTGTTATATGTTTGCGTATAATGCATTTCTGTATAAAATATCTGAGTTAACACAATTTCACGGCGCGGTATTTCAACAAACCTTGAAAATACTTATAAAAATGATATTTAGATAAATCATGAATTAAAGCGAACAATAAAAGTTTGGGTATTGGTTAATTACCTCAAAAAAATTATTTCGATAGCTAGTCATAGATATAATAGTAGAATTAAATTGACCTGGAGTCAAAATCCGAAACATTCATTCGAACTTTGTTCATTTTTGAGATAATCATAGACTCTAGGAATAAAATAACCTAATTTGTTCAATACAGTCAATTAAAATGTTTTACTTAAACAGGCATAAAATAAATAAATTAAAGAGGTACTTAAACTTATCATTAAAGGATTTCAAAGGTTTCCTTTAGTTCTTTAAAGTAAAAAAGTCTTTTTGGTTGGGATATCTATTTTGTCATTATGCTGAAGTTTAAAAAATATCTTAACAGAACCAAGGCTTATCCAAAAGCATAAGATAATCGTTAAAACAAATAAAATCATTTTGGATAAATTTTATTTCCATTACAATTTTCTCATTCAATATTAAAATAAAGAGATAAATAATAAAGAGAGATAATAAATAAATTAAGAGATACTTAAGCAAATTTTTCATATAATAAAACATAAAAATCAACATTTTTTAATAGGAAATCGATGCACGATACACGCGCATTATCTTGAGCATAATGAGTTAAATTATTTAAAGTAGTGAATTGAATTTCACAACCTGGCACAATATTCATGGGATATGTATTTTAACTGATAAATCCATATCAAGACATTCATATCGGAAACGAATGCGTAAAATTATTTAAAGCACAATCATATTTCCGCAGTATTATCTTGTCTCTCAAACTTATCATATTAAAAATGTCAGTGACTCAGGCATGCTTAAATATTCAGTTTCTCATACAGAGACTAGCCAATCCCCCAATTATATTAGTGGACAACTTCAACAGCATTAAAATGATACAAAATTCTAAATATTGGAAACACCACTTCATCTTAGGATACAAATTTCCATCTATCCTAAAACTCATCTGGAATAGCTTTAAACTCGGCATATTTCTAGCCCACTCATTTTCGGTTTTCCGAGTATTTTGGCTTGGCGCAAACTGGAAAAAATATCAAGACTTTGAACAACTCAGTTATTATATATTAGCGGTCACCATAACATTAATCGGACTTTCAGCATATAATCTAATCGACAATAACATATACGAATCCTGCTATTTAGTAACTCAAAGATTTAAGCTGATTCCTCATTTGTACTACGGTAAGGAATTAAATTTCAAAGTATATTCGGATTCCAGAAATAAATCCAGCTATATTTTTTAAACTGTTTTAATTTCAGATTGGAAACTAGTTTCAAAACGACTTAACATTGCTAATCTATCATTGTTCGGATTTGCCACATTATTTCTTGCGTTTCCTCTCATATTCGCTACCGTTCCTTTGTTTCGAAACTATGACATTGTTCAGGCCATGGTCGACTTGGTGTTAAGAATTCTTATTTTTCCATTGGGAACACAGCAATTACCTAACTTTTTACAGGTTTTCATAATGGTTTGTGCTTCTATGTCAATTGGCATATTTGCTTTACACGGCTGTGCAGTAGTACTAACATTATTAATACCACTCGGCATTATAAATTTGGAAGCCATTTCTAAAATTGCCCGTAACGATTTATTTCCAAGAAATATTCAAATAAAGAATGGCCATGTCCGAAAAATTATAATATTTCGAACATGTATGAAGACATTTCGTATACTACAAATATTAATTTTTATGCTAGACCAATTAGGATTTAATTTCATTTGTGTTTTAACTGGAATGGGAATACTTGCGGCATCCTCTAGTGGATATATTATTTTAATTAAATCCAACAGTCCAGATTTTCCATTTGTAATTTACCTGAGTTGTTGTATGATATTTGGGACTGCAATCGCTGTAGACTTTTTATTTGTAACATTAGCCAGTATACCAAGACAATATGGTGAAAAATTCAGATCTCACTGGAAAACGGGCTTATACAGACGCATTGAGAAGCAAATGTTACGTTCTTGTCCAGTCATTGGTTTTTCTGTTGGCTTTTTGAGGAATGTAAGAGCTCAAACTGCATTGTCGATTGCAGATACAATTTTGAATATAACAGCAACCTTGGTTCTCACTACAATCGGAGCTGGACATCATTCCAAATGCCTAAAGTAAGAAGCATTCGAATAAAAATCTAATTCTAAACGAACAAAATTCTTGGAATATTCAATAATTTCAAATAATAGATAAATGCAAACTTTAATATATATTTTACAATGCTTCAAATATTTTATACCTTAAAGTCAATAAAAATTTATATCTTAATCATACACATATTTAACTAGTTTTCTAACGTTTCCCAAAATCATCCTTATTTCGCCTTCTTCTTAACTCCTTCGGTCCATCCGCAATATTTCTACATGAAATTGGTTCAAAACTGTCCTCTTGTTTTTCAACAATTTTACCTTCCAAAGTAAAGTAAGCTACCTTCATGTTATTCGCATACACCTTTCCAATTGATAACTCCACCATTTCACTATCAGCCCAATCCAGTTGTGCCAGTGCCCCATAAATAGTTACTCCTTCGGCATCCCTTCCCACAGGTATTAAGTTTCTCAAATGTCCATTTCTCGAAAGATTCCGAATATTAGGAACAACAAGAACCTGAACATCAACACCTTTCAGTTTGTATTCTTTCCCATCATAACCCACATAGCAAATTTTCTTATCAAATCGATATTTTCCTGGCAAAATTTCTCCTTTTAAATAAGCTCGACACAGATAATACAATATACTACCTTCCCCCTGAAAGCCAAAAGGAAACGCGTCTTTTTCATCTTTCGCACTTAATTGAGTATGTCTTCTCCAACGATGTCTAAAACAAGGTCCACTACAGTCATACAATTCATTCAGTCTATCGACATCAATAACACTTAGCCCATTAGTTACTTTAGAACCACAACCTGGTAAGCCTTTAACTTTTGGATATCCACCGACACAGCTACTGCAATGGAACGCCATTTGACTTACAAAGTCAAACAGATGATTTAGCGAAGAATATACATTCATTGGTGGGATATCTACGATTTTGCAGCCTTCAAAACTTAAGTACATGTTTCGATCAACTCGTTGATGTTCGTGACGAAGACAAAGGGTATGACCCAACTGATGTACTACTGTGTTAAAGGTAACACAATCAGGGCGTAGAAGAACGTATTGTGGTCCACCTTCCCGGCAGACATCTGCTTGTGCACATACACGAGTAGAGAGGTTGAATCGAATAAAGTCTTCATCGTGTTTTGCGCGGGGACGGAATCGAATGCAGGTTTTCGTCTCGAATTCTTCAATTGCGTGGTTAATTAGTTCTATTGCGGGTTCGGCAAATTTGGAATGAAATTCGTAGGGAATTGTAGCTTTTGGCCAAAGTTTTTGATTGATTGGTTTTGCTGAAAATGCAAAAAATACTTATTGATTATATTTTTAGTATAGATTATTTAAATTTGTAAATTGATTCTTGCTTACTAAACGTGATGTCATTTGTGTCACACGTGTGATCCTTTAGCCGAACTAATTTAACTAAATTCATAATAATAACAAAAACAAGCAAGTTGTTTTGAGTGTGCATTGCTTTTGTAAATTTTGAAGACATTCGAATAATTTAAAACCAAAAATATTTAAAATGCAATTGTAGTAGTATCCTGATTGGAACGGAGATCTCTTTAATAACATAGCTTTCAATTATAATTAAAAAAAAAATTATTGAGATTTTATATGGAATTTATTGAAACCTTTGACAAATGTCATTCAAGATAAATCCTTTGTTCTTTATTTGAAATAACAATTTGATATAACTGGTAGTATTGTTTAATTGTTTGCACTATAATTCAATTTCACAATCTTTGTTCGAAATATAGTATTATTTACGTTTATTATTATCACAAATATTAATTTTAAAATGCAAATAAAAAATACTGGCTATTATCAGAATAAATCATACTTTATAACTGAATAGATATAAAGTTTAAAGTTATTAACTTTTCACGCAATACAGCGCCATCCCTTTATGTATTTTGATATTATCTTATTTTTAAGCAACGACACTGATGTGACTTACTTAAAATTAACCAGTAACCAAACAGGATTTCGTTTAGGACTATTAATACTCCCAAAACCTGCCCAACAGCTAGTACCACAAAACATCCCAATAAATTCCTTATTTTTAAGGTTGATTTTGCCACCTCATCTTCTTCAACCTCAACTTTAATTTTCGTATCTCCATTTAACCTCCTTTCTAATCTGACCTTCATCATATCCATTCTTCCCCACTTGTCATTTAACCCCATCTCATGGCAATTCTCTAAAAAGTATCCGTAACTCTCCTTAAACACTTCCCTTTTTCTAACTACCTGTGTTAATGGAATAAAATACAAGCTCTCCCGACTCTCATAAAAAGGACTGACTCCACGACTATCAGCAAGAGCCACTCCAGTCTCCCAAGTGTGCGCATAGCTCCAAGAAAAACAGCCATAATTTTCTTTCTTTGCTTTTTCCATACAATTTTCATCGTTGCCCTCCATTTCCATTCTATTCCAAAGATCACTAATTACTTTAAATGTTGACCGCTTCAAAATAATTCCCCCCAAACCTTGAATGAAACCCTTGGATCCCCCAACCCTAAATTTAGATCGTGACAAGGCTTCTAAACTGAATGGAAATCCAGATTCTAGTTCGGGTATAGCCATTAAACTAGTTAATTTGGAGTTATAAGCCGTACCCAATATTAGGGAACTTAATAGCCACACCAAACAAATAAACCTTGTAACGTGTCCATCTTTAGTTTTTGGATACTCGATATCCTGACAAAGTAGAACTCTAATTTTGTCATAGAGTAATCGACCAAAGTTTGTCACACTATTATCACCTATTCTACTATTTCGAACACCAAACCATGAGATCACTGCAATAAGTGTAGTTGATCCTAAGACAAGAGTCCAAACTTTCCAATCAAACGCCTTGTATAAGGCAGTCCATGTAACAATTCGAATGGGTTGTCGACTAACATACTTAATAAAATTGTACTTATGCTTTGGTAAAAAGTCAACGTAAGAAAAACGCTGAAAACTGGGTGCTGCTATAGATATGTCAACATGCCCATATAAAACGTCGGCAAGGCAACCAATCCATGTTCCGTTGGGTAAAAGTATTCCAGTTGTAGCTCCATCTTTATATTTACCACCACCACGACATAGGTAAAGGTCAAAGGATATGTTTAGTTTTTGATGAATTGTTTGAGTGAGATTTGCAAGAAAACCACGCTTTGGAATTACAGTGTTAGGATTAGTCGGATTCGGAATTAGTTCAATAGTTGGTAACATATTACTAAATAGTGACATTTTCATTGGATATCCGTTGAAGTTCCAGGTGTGGTCTAAGAATATATTTGGAAGGTTATTTATCAATTCTAAAGACTTTGTGGAATTTATAAAGCCAATAGTTACAATCGATCCATACTCGTGTTTTGAGTTTGAAATTTGGTATATATTTCGAATGTATGGATTCACTGTTGAAATATGGAGCCCAGCGTGTTTCCAGAACATTACAACTTTGTATCGGAGCAAAATTTTTAATTGTGAGAAAAGAATATCTTCTATTTGTAGTTCATTTTGAACAATGAATACAAAGTAATTCGTGTCACGTTTCAAAATTCCATTATTTTTGTCATGGGCTTGAATTAAATGCGAAAATGTAACGGTTAATGATTTAGTTTCCCTTTTAATTAGGCTAACAACAATTTGGCAGTTGTTTCTGAGTTGCGCTAAATAATTAGTATCAAACCATATTCGACCAAAATTAAGGAAACCAATGGGAACTAGCTGTTCTTCGAAATCTTTTAGCACATTTTGTGGAGGAATTTGAGTTAAATTTGTTATAATTGGAAATATTAAAGAACAGTGAGTATATTTTCTTGCTAATATTTCTGACCAGGTAATAGTGCTAGCGTGGCTAAAAATTTTCCCGACCGAGTTTTTTGATGAATAAACACTTATTTTGCCAATACTAAGCAAAACTACTGTAAAGGCTAGTGAGTATTGAATTTTAAAGTAGCACATGAGTTTTGTTTCAAATTAAAGCTCAAATTTCTGTACAGATGTATTTTTCAAAATTTGGGTGGGTATAAATATAAATCGAGCGTAGTTTTTTGTTGAGTAGTCAGAAAGAAAAACCTAAACAATTTGGGATCTATGACTTTGACATTGACCATGGTAATTAAAATGGAAATGTTCGACTTCCACTATAACTCCATTAAGATCATTTTGTTGTAACGTTAGCCGTTACGATCGAACATAAACTTTTCTCTTGCATTTGATCAAGTTCTGATAGGGCGATGACATTTTAAAACCATTTATTTCCCAAAGATCTAATTTTCAGTTAGCTATTGCCAATGTATCGTTTCAGATTGTCTTGATTGCAGGGTAGTCGTTATGTAATCAAATATTTATGGGAATGTCTAAGCAATTTAGATTACAAATGATAGATCACCAATAGGTCAAACACAAAGTCAAATTCTAAATGCAACCATGGTGGTTTGTGTATTTGTTCCAAATGCATGCTACCTTGAAATACCAAGTTCGCGTGTCCCTTTTGGAAAAGTTAGTTTAGAATTGATATTTAGTTATCTTTTTTTCGTTAGAAATAAATACGAATATGGTAACGGTTGATATTTGTTGATTTGCAGGACCATAAGATTATTATTCATATATCTAAATACAAAACTTATTACTTATTTACTTACTAGGTATTACTTAAATTCCGCTGAGTGCAACCCAAGTTAATATGGATAAGTTTTCTATTCAAAAAACTTTTTCCATTAATGTGGTTATCCTGTTTTGCCTACTCAATCGTTTTATTTTTGTGTTCTACTTATTTAACGCATTTCCATAACCACGTTTTAACCAAAGCGTCGAATATTAGCATTCGCTCAAACGACGTATGACTCATAACGACTATCAAAAATGCCGTCTTTGCAAACAACAATTCTTGATAGTGGTTCAGCGTAATAAAGATTGTATTGATTGTTATTGAGACAGAAGGTTAGTTCACGCAATGTCTGCACATTAACGTTTATTTGCTGTTTCAAGCGTTGCTTGCAACATTTGCTACAGTAATTTGTAAATATTTATTTGTGGCAATTTTTCTTTCAGTATTTGCGTGCTCCAATATATCTTTCATTTACTTCTAAGTAGTTAATCACCATCATTAGGACAACCAATTATTTTTATGGTGATAGCATATACAGAATTATTTTTTTATGATGTTTACAAAATATACTATATTTTACTTGCGTCAATGATTATTGTAGAAAATATTATCTTTTAGGAGTAATTATTTAAGAAAGCACAGACAAAAAACTTGTCAAGAGTCAAGACACGGAAATTGTAAACAACAACTTCGATATTAACGTGTATTTCTTTGACGTAGTTGACGTCTGATAAAAACAACGATGTACCCTGTTAATTAAGATGGTTATTTATATAAATACCTAATGACGTAATTTTTGCCGTAAAATATGATTTGTTTTCTGGAATTTTGCTTACTTATCAAAAGACCTTGTTTCCATTAAAATGTCTGTAATCATGATGGAAGCCACAATCAGGAAATCTTTTACCTTTTTCTATTTGATTGCAGCTTTTCCATTTAAAATTCAATGGGAATCTGGACTTCAATCTACTTTAATTTCTAGAAACAAATCTTTAAACTATGTACTGTGGCTGTTTTCTTGTGCCATTTATATTATTAATTTTCCAATCGTTGTATTTTTTCTGCTCACTCGTACACCAGACTATCTTGCACACAAACAATTTGATAAATTAGCATTTCATGGATTGTGGGCCGTTTTTGCTTGCCTTTTCATTAATCAGCAGCTACCATACTTAAAACATACACAAGAAGTTCGCCAACTTGCAAATGGGATGGTACAGTTACGGAACAACTTAGAGAAAAGTAATCCTGATCGATAATTAGTTTCAAAATATTTTCAATTATCAATCAATTATACTTTTAATATTAATTATAATGTTTCCAGGGTATTTTGATCAGAATGCTTTCAAAGAATCGCAGGCGCTTCGTATAAGAATCATTTATTTTCTTTGTCTAAACTGCTTTTCTTCTATGACAACGTTTTGGCCATTTCTTTTATACCATTTTCAACGTGAATATTGGCAAACTGGATCTTACCTTTATCATCTTATTTTATGGATTTTTGAAGAAGACGAACAATATGGCCGACTAGCAAGTATATTAAGTTTGTCAATGGACATTTGGATAATACTTCAAGCCTGGGGAGGTTATCTATTCACACTACACCTCAATCTTGCTTTTATGCATACCTTCAAAACGACTATTGCCACAATGCTTGAAACAAAATCTAACAGAAATATGTCTCAATTAAAAGTATTAAGAGAAAATATGCTGATTTATTCTGAACTTCGAATTCTAACAACAGTTTTCAATAACGTTTTTGGTAAGACGTACATCCCATCTCTGAAAAGTCTTTGTGGGTTAATGATTTCAGGTGCTGTGTTTATAAGCATTCGTTTGGCACCAAGAAGTAATTTTGTAGTTGCCGCTTTTGGAATTACAATGTCCGTTTTGGCAACTGTTTGCACAATTTTGTTTATTACGTTTACTACAATGGTAAGCGATTATAGCGTCAGATTTGGGGAATATTTAAAGAAAGGTGTATTTAAAGGAAAGCTTGAGAGACGGGTGATAAGATCATTTAAGGAGGAAGCTGTAATGAGTGGTGAGTTCTATAAAATTAAGAGGATGACTTGTATTACTGTGCTGGGTCTAATTTCGAACATGTGTGGATCAATACTAATTAGTGTTCATTTTTAAAGTTCAACAACAGAGTGGTAATATGGACTTTGTAAAATATAATCATACAATTATTTCGAAACAAAATTATATTTAAGAGAACATAGTATTGGGAAAAGAAATCATCTGTAATATATACCAGGCATGGAGGAGAGCCCGTGCCACGTTCTGATAACGAATCCACATTGCTTCATAAGCCGCGCGGTATCAAATCGTGCCCATTTTGAACTGGCTTATGGGTAGGAAAGGATACCGTGCGGCTCCTGAAGCAATCTAGATTCGTTTTTAGAATGTAGCTTGGGCCTCTCTCCATGCCTTATATACTCAAAGTACATGTGTCTATATTTAGGTAATTCCTAATGACATACCTTTGACGTTATAAATCAAGCATAGTACTTTCCCATTGACAGCTTTGGGTTTCTTGGCAAGACAATGTTAATTAGTGGCTTTAGTTCTCTAATAATAATAAATTTACTTAATAAAAATTTTGTTGTCCTTATATAAGCTTCTATAAGGTTTGTTTCTTTTGCCAAAAAATTCTTTGCTAAAATAGCACGTCTTTCAAAGTTATTTTCATTGTAAGTCGGTATTTAATTGCCCATTTCCAAATCCAACGGCAAAAAATAACGTTCCCACTGCATGTGGACATTGCTAGGTTCTACACGTGTAAAGCAGCAGTTTAAACGTTTACACGAAGTACATCAACCTGAGAATGGGAAATTAAGTATCGACATAAGTTGAAAATATGTTATTGGTGTGCCTTCTAATATTCGTGTTTATTTTTCAGGCGTAAACTAAACCAACATAATCGATTTAACCATTCTAGATCTTATAAGGAGGTGCTTTCGCAAAATTACAATTGGTTTGTGTACAAATTTTTCCGAAGTTACTATTTTTATCAAGTTTAAATAGCTTCTTTTCATCACTTACACTTCAAGCATCCTTGTAATATCACTTCTAATTTGGCTTGCAAATTAAAGCTCCCATTTTCTAAAGGAAAATCCATTAGTTTTGGTAGCTAAAATTAGATAAATTTACAATCGTAAAATAATGTACGATTAAGCAAAAATTTGGTATTACTTTGAAAAAAATACATTTATTTTAATTAGACGTAATGGACTTTTGTTGCATAAGCTAAATTTAATAGCTTCAATTCGACTTTTCTTTAAACTATAAAACTCCTGTTTTCTCTAACATTTTGCACTCTATTCTCATTTCAACAGTTATTGCAGTTATTACAATTTTATATTTTTTCAGTAATTTGTTCAAAATGCAAGTAAAATTTTGGAGTGAACGTCCGGAAAAATTGAAGAACATAATCATCAATTTTGAATTCGATTCAAGCCAAAACACAAAGCCTATCACTGTCAAACAGAAATCCCATTTTGAAAACTACTTAATCGCTTATCTCAAGTTATCTTACTTCATCTGCTACTCTCCTTTTAAAGTAGGTTTTGATAAATCGAAAGGCTACTCAGCTAAAACAAACTTATTTCAAAGAAGTCTTTGTGCTCTTTTAAATAGTGCTGGGTTTATTATAAGACTTGTAGAATTTAGGCAGCTTTTACTTGACTTATTACATGCTGAATTACTTGCTAATCCAACAACTTACTTTCGCATTGCTGCAACATTTGCTTCTATTAGCTTTCAGTTTGCCGCATTTTATGAACTTTGGTTTCATAAACAAAACTACATCGATATTTTGAACTTCTCTTTTCAAAATAAGCACCAAATACCACAAGGAAATAAAATAATCCAAACCAAATTATTTACCTATATAATTTTTATTGGATGCGTATTTTTAGCTGCTCAGCAAGTTGCATACATGTATATTGTAACACCATCTACATTTTCTCATCTTCCCGTTTGGACTAACCAACTCAACAAAATAGAGAGATATATTGTTCATCTTGCGCATACCATACTTAAAGCAAGTTTTCACTCGGCATCTCAAATAAATTGGTTGGACTATGTTTGCGCCATTTTTGCGACAATCGGAAAATGTAACAGGTAAAGTAACCATTTTTATTTGAGCCTTTTGAAAATCGGAACTTTTCTTTACGATTTTGGTATGTCAAATTTATAGCTGGATTGTTGGCTATACTTGCGACCTATTTTTAGTTTTAACTGTTCTCAACATGTGGACTATTACACACTCGTTTGCTTACAGAATCAAGCAAAGTCTTGATCATAAATATTTTGTTACCAATTTTAACTTTAATATTTCATGGAAACAAATCTATAGACAATATAAAACTATACGTGCCTTGTTTCAGTTAGTTAATCGTCCATTTGGTACAATGGTAACGCTCTACCTGGCTGATACAATATTTAATCAGTCTATATCGATGAACGCAATAATTGTCGATTCGGATCCTTTGAGCAGATTTCGCTTAACATTTTTCCTTTTCAATTCAATGACGATGTTCCTCCTCGCATCTGGTGCATGTAATCACGTAAGTGAATTATTCAGTAAAATATCAAATAAGTATATGAATAACTATTATCTTGTTTTATTTGTAAAAATTTGAATTCAAAGCTTAATGCAATACACCTATGGTTGCAAAATGACAGCAATCGCAAGAGTGTGCCAGTTGACGAATTGGAATTCGTCAAAGACGAACTACAGCGAAATGTGGTCGGTATTCGTGGAAGTGATGTGTTTACTTTAACGTATCCTATTATGTGGAGTGTAAGTAAAAAGGGCAAAATCAAGAATCATCTCATTAAATCTAATTTCTAAGCTACTTAAATTAAGATAGTATTTAAAATGTTTTTCAGATCTTCTCGACAGTGGTAACATACTTTATAATATGTCTACAGTCACAACAGGGGTCTACAACAAACCTTGTCTAACCTTAAGTTTGAACATTTTTATTTGCAAATATATTACATGTAAACCATGTGTCAATTTATATAGCATTCAAACAGCACACATTTTTAAAACCATCTAGTACTAACTAGAGTACACCATTTTTAGTATGTTGCATAGCATTATCAAATATTATTGCCACTTGATTCTGTCAAAGGCCACCAATTTAGTGATATTTGACAGGATCGATTTTTTAGGAGGGCTTTCACCTCAATTTATCACAAAAAATGCTACCCATTCAATTTAAAAAATTGATTAAATGCAAATTAAATCCATATTTTTATGTGGACCATGAATTTAGCACAATCACCCAAAATCTTATCCTTTTAAGTGAATGAGTAAATTCAACATTGTTTAACTATACATTTAACAATATTGTTTGTGTATTTAGATAAATAATACCAATCTCTAGACTTGCTAGAGTTATTAAATTATGGTTATCATTTAAATTATTAATATACATACAAACGTGTACACACAAAGCTACATGGATGTTTAACATAAATACTTCCATACGTTATTTCCAATTTTATCCCCACCAAATAATCCAACACGATAATATATATATATAATCACTTAAGGGTTGACTAAAAAAAGTAAGAGTATGTCTTTTGCATGAATAATTTACTGAGTTTAAAACTAGGTACGAAATAATTGCCCTATACTCTCAAATTTTCTAATAACAATTAATATTTATCAGTTTAAGCGGCTTATTTCAATGTCAACGCCCTTTCCCATAACTGGTCAGTCTTTTTCAATATGTAAGTGCATTAAAAAGTGGGATTCGGTGTTTGGACTTTAATTAGCAATTTTATTTTCATTGCAACTGCAGAGTTGGTATTTGCATGTGGCATCTGTCAACGAATAAAAACTATTGCTAATTTGTTCCGTGAACATAATTCAAATCTGACAGCTATTTTTGTATGCAACTCAATTTATTGATGTTTAGCTGTGAGTTAAGTAAGCTTACTGTTGGAATAAGATTGCAAAAGAGAAGACGTACCAATCGGTAAACTTGAAACAATAAAATAAGGCACCATGAAATGCTGAGTATTGAAATATTATGTTAATGTAAA
>JAQIWN010002101.1:0-17260 GCA_034699025.1 Entomobrya cf. arborea Gr-Col-00668
CATACATCCACAAAAAACTTATACAAAATCCTAACAACTACAATTTTACTACGCTATGCTTCATCCGCACAAGAACACATTAGCTCCAACCAAAACTCGGATACAGAGGGAAAAGCTTCATGGCCATTTTCTTGCAGGAATTCTTCTTCTATTTCAATATTTTTTCTTAAATTTGAATATCCACGATTGCTCATAGACAGACGCTTTAAATATATTTTAAATTTATGATTTACCAAGCTTTTGAAAGTGTCAAAAGGAACAAGGCTAGGTTCCAATGTTAGTCGAGTTATATTGTCACCCTTGTACTCATTGCTTAGAATTTGGAATACAAGGGGCAATGCAAAAAGTAAAAGTTTACTTCCTTCTGGCCTAGAAAATATTTGTGTTGATTGATCGACTATTGCGAAGCATAAGCAATAACACGAATCACAAAAGTTAAGCGTTGTTATCTTTTCAGTAACTTTAGTAGTTAATGTGTTCAAATAGGCTATTATGAAGCACGACACAAATATCATCATCCATGTCCATACATCAAAGGCGAGAACTAATTCTTGCAGCTGGTTTATCCAATGTTTTTCATGTTCTTTATGACAGCTTACAAATCTTAGTTGCGAACTTTGGAAAAGTAGTCCTACTTCAGAGAAAAAACCTATATGGTATTCTCTACGTCTTCCAATATGTGAGATTAACTCTTCGGGATAATTTGTTAAACTTAAACTTAAATTTGTTAAACGAGCAATCACTGTGAAAATATTTTCGCAATTTAAAAAGTTCGTCTTCATAGTCGACAAATTCTAGCGTAATGTTGTCAAAAATGATCATATCAAATACATGTATATCCATAACAAATGAGTAATATTCTGGTTCAAAATTTGGCAGATTGTCTAAGATTAATCTGCGCGTTCGGTTTTCTTTGGAAAATATATGTTTGTAAATTTCGTCAGGGGAATTTCGTAGAGTTATACCTAGAAACTTGGGAAGAACGTTTGCGATATAGTTTGTAAGGTTTCTAAATATCGCTTTATTGTTTGACTCCAAATTATTTATAGAAATGAATTGAAAAGGATCACATGGATTACAGTATTGACAAAATAGTTGTAGATGGTCACCATTGTGTTTTGTGTGTTGTATAAGAAACACTTCATACGTTTCAACTGTAGTAGATGGCCGAGATGCAGCTAAAATCCATTTGCTTTTATCTTTCTCGCCAAGGCAAAGGGAGTTTAGACTATTGTCGCAAATTAGAAGTGAATACTTTGAATTTCTATTTATAAAATGTATTCGGAGTAAACTATACTCATCATCATGCACATTAGCCTTGATAGTAAACGGATTTTTTAAGCTGGCACTCGGAGCCCCCACAAAAGTATGGTGCATGTAAGGAGAAGCCTGCTCGTTTGGTGGATGTAAATAAATTCTCGCTTCACAATCCGTATTTTTACTTGCCAATCTTAAACCATTGTGGTGTGGCATATTTGCATACTCTTTGCCTTTTTTATCATTCAATACATATGATAAATTTCTTTTCACAAGTGAATCCCAAATTTTATATATGTTTTAAGATAGTTCAGTTATTTTTATATTGTGTTTTGAAATCAGTTCGAATGGGTACACGTAAAACTCTTTGAAATACGAAAAGTAGCGTAGTAGTACTACTGGAGTGGATATTTGCTCAAAAGGAATATCAAATCCTTGGAAATTTAGTAATAAAACCAAGCAATCATCTAAGTCTTTTATTAAGTGAAGTTGTCTTTCTATAGTTAAGTGAATAGAATCTTCCAACGATAGAACCAGGTTATGGTGCAATAATATACCCGACATAAGGACTAAAAATATACTTCTGCTATGGAATGACATTTTTAGGCTTTCAGAACCAAGTAATAAAGTATGATTAGAACTTGTTAATCTTGACATAAAATAAATATATCTACACTTGAAATATCAGGATGTACACAATTTTTATCTTGAACTGTTTACATCTTCAAAATTCTTTATCAAAAACTAAAAAATTGATTTGAATTTTGACACCTTTAATAATAGTTTATATACAAACACAAACCTTATATGAATTCAGTTTGATTTATCAAATATTTTGAAATAAAGTAAAACTGTTTTAGTCAAAAAATACATCAGGTAGCTTATTAAATAAAACTGTCCCTTAAACAACTTGTTTGAAATATAACCAGAGAAACACTTTAACAGTTGGAATGCTGAGCGAATCCACACATAAAATCAATATTTGAACATAGTCACGTAACTAAAGTGTAATTTCCTGGTTGTAATTGAGTTTTGAGTCACCCCTTGTGTAATCGTTTTTTTAAAAATTACAAGCAATAATTACTATACGACGATTATATCGACTTATAGATGAATATTTAACGAATATCAAAAATTTATATCTTTGAAAACTACTTCATAATCAAGCGAAAGTTTCTGAAATGCCAATTTTTGATTAAAAGATTTTTGAAAACCGTCGTATCTCAAAACCATACGTTAAATTAATTAATTGACCATTTTACCAGAGTTGCAAACTTGCTTCCAAAATTTTTTCCTAGGATTTCACTTTACGAAAAATGTACCAGTACTTATTAAAGACAAATTTGAAGAGAAGAGTCAACAATCTCTTAAATTAATCTTTAAAAAATCCAATATTTATAGAATTTTGAACATTGACAGTGTAACAGGTTACATTAGTTAAAATCGTTGTTTTTTATAGATTATTGTTTGGGTCGCAGTTTTCAAACGTCATTTTAGAAGTCCTCATTTTTTTTAGCAAACTTGCAGAATTTGTAATTGTATGCATTTGAATTTGATTTGTTTTATGATTTTTAAGTAATATCATAAAAGTAATTAAGTAATGGGCTCCATCTCACTGCTTCCATCCTTTGGACAAATTTGCACTATTTTCGCGAGAAAACAATCATTTAACCCATATAAATATTTTTGATTACACTAAGTTTTTGATTTAAAATAGTGCGGCCAATGTTCCTATTTAAGAAACTAAATTCAACTGTTTTCTTTCCTCAACAAAATGAAACACCAATCTAATACATTGAATAGAATATTCTAAAGACCAAGAAATATGTACTACCAAGTTTTTGTCGAAATCAATATTAAAACATTAATGTGCAGCTAAAGTGTATATTTTTCATTTTAATGGAGTTTGTAATTAATTTTTGTTAAAATTGAAATAACTGTGGTAAAGAAATTGATTGAAATTGAATAGTTCAAATATCTCTTCACCGTTTTTTATCATTTTTTTTACAAAATGTTCACTTGTCATAATACTTTAAAAAAAACAATACCTCAAATGAAGCAATGGTTTGAATTTAAAAGGTTTATTACGAAAAGCAAACAATACTTTATTGAGCATGCTTGTAAACTATCGCCCTACAAATCACTGTCAAACAAGCATTCATTTTAATGAAACTTTATCGCCAACGCTACTTCAAAAGCGATAATTTTGGTTTTGTAACTTACTAAACCAGGTGTGGTAAATAGAGACAAGGTACCATTTTAATTTTATCTTATATATGTCAAGTCATCTCTTAAATTTTTAGTATTTCTTGAAAAAAGCTAATATTTAAAATTATGATTTTTATTGATTTGATTTTGAAGCATCAAATAAGGTAACCTATTGGATCGAACTACTAAATCGAAAATTGAGTCATTACTTTGCATATGAATTATCAATAAAATAAAATGAAGTTTGAGAGAATTCAAAATAAATACTAAAATGAGCACACATATGATAACATTAAAAATTGAATTGACCGAATATTTGGTGAAGTTAAGTATTAAATACCGTATTTTTTTGATTTTTCATGTGTAAAAAAAGCTTGCAGTAATTAATTTGTTTTTGTTTGAAGTTTAGCAAACGACAACGGAATTTCAAGGTAAAGAACACTATGCTATATTTTACAGGCAAGGCAAATTGTGGATGCATAAGACCTTATATCTGGATCCTCCTAATATTAAAAGAGGTGCAATACTCAACGTCTGCTTTAAGGAACAGTTTATACTTTTCAATAGAAAAAGTGCCAGGCCTCATTAATAATCAATTCAATTACTTTTTAGTGTCCTAATGTAATGGCTTTTTTGATAATTAGTTTAACACCAACTTTCAAATTACCTGATTTGGGTTGTAACGAATTGGTGATTAGAATAAAACATTTTATGGTAATTATGTGAAACAAAAATGAATAACTTCAATTCGGAATTCCAGTATTTCTGACTTTTTGAAACACAACAGATTTACGACTTTTTTCTGATCTTTTGAGATCAAGAAGTATGCTACATGACGTTTCAATAATATAAAACCCACAGCACGGCTGCAAAAAAGGATGCGTAAATAATTAAATGAAATTTATTGATTTTTACTTAGGTTTTGTGATGATTCCGAAAATATGTTTCATTCTCCCGAATGCAAATGGTAGTAGTTATCATCTGCATTTCTGTCAATTTTTACTGTTAGTCTTAAACGAGGAACGAATGAGATATCACTACTAAAGCTTTTTAAGCCGAAGTTCGATGATACTGTAAAATTCTACTGGCGCGAATTTTTACAAATGAACCAATATAAATATTTATTACAGACAAGAAAATTCTACAAACTACACATATTATCAGAATCAACAAAAAGCAGTACTTCAGATTTTGTAAATTTCATTCATTAAGTTATTCATCCAAAGCTGTTGACCCAGTGATGGTTAAGTGCCAAGTGCATCACAAATAGCTAGCTTTGCAAACATGGCCATGCAAACAACAATTAAGTACTTCAATACAGTCAGGTAGGTTTTCTGGATGCTAAACTTTGTAAAATATTTTTTTTCTTTATTGTGTTCAACAATTTTCAAAACCTTTTATTCTTATAAAATTACTAATGGGTTTCAAGTAGGGATCGAATTCTTTCTAATAATATGGCGTGGTGATTTTCCAGAAAGTGAAGTCGAAACATTTCCTTGTTTTCGAACACAGCCGCAAGGTTACAGTATTGACATACATATTTCTTTTGATCATTACCAGTTGATTCTGTGATTTCAGAACAGATTGCTACGTCACACAGCTTACTCAAAGACTCAAGATTTTCGGTCGTTTCCAAACATTCCGTAAAGAAATATTCAGTGTGAATAATCGACAAATGATTTTTAAGGTCTTTTGCATCTTCAAAAATAATCGTCAAATGTTTTGCGGAACAAAATGGACAGGAATTGTCCCCAGGGTCTTTGCTTATATTTTCCAAAATTTCTTTAACCATATCGGTTGACGTGGACTGCTTAGTTATGTATTTTGCAATCCAAAAACCTATATTACATGTAACCCATAACCGGTTAAACAAGTTTTTTAAATAGTGACATTCAAAAAAGACAAACGATATTAAAGGTGTTGTCAAGCAAATACACACAAATAACGATAAAATGTAAACTGCAGTACTACTTTCGTGATTATCCATCTCCGAATGATTTTTGGCACTAGCTTCATTTTGAAGCTTAACGGTAGTTCTTAGAGCAAGGTACCACTTAGAATACTTTTCCCACCAAATGTGTTTACCCATGTGAACCGAATATTTAATACGTGACAATAATTTAGAAGGAAAATATCCGAAATATCGATACCCTATTACGTTTTCATACACAATTTCTTTTCCCATATATGCAGGCTTATTAGATGCTGCTAATCTAAAATACACTTGAATGGCTATGTCTTTTCTGAGTATAAAAGCTGATTTGTTGCATAAGCTCATATGCTTCACCAGGAAATGTTGACTAGCATTAAGGCCGTCGATATACTTGGAATCTAGTTTAGTTTTTGGTATCATTTCAGAATTATTAAGGTACCATAATGTCTTTTTTGAAATTTCATTGTTCATTGTACTTAATCTATTATACCTCCAAAGTGGAAATCTACGGAATATCTCAGCCCAAGACTCAGATATAATTGGAAACGCTTCATGACCGTTCTGTTGTAAATACTCGTCTTTTATATACACTCTTCCTTTTAAACTCCAGTAAGCATTTTCACTCAAGAGCATACGCCGTAAATATACTTTAAATTTATGATACAATAAGCTTTCAAAAGTGTCAAAAGGAACAAGGCTTGGATCTAAAGTTAGTCGAGTTATATTATCTCCCTTATACTCGTTACTTAAGATGAAAAACGAAAGGGGTAAAGCCCAAAGTAAAACTTTCCTTCCATCTGATCTAGAAAATATTGAAGTCGACTGGTCAACGATTGAGAGGTAAACGCAAAAGCAGGAATCCCTAAAACTGATTCGTTTAAACTTTTCACTGCTTCTGGCAGTAATTGTGTTCAAATAGGCGATGATAAGGAAAGAAACGAATATCATCATCCATGTCCATAAGTCGAACGCAAGCACCAGCTCTTGCAGTTGCTTTATCCAGTGATTTTTTTGTTTCCTGTGGCAGCTAACAAATTGAAGTTGCTCATTTTGGAAATTTAATCCCAACTCTTGTATTCGCTTGAATGCATTTTAGTACTTCTCTCAATACTAGTGATCAACAACTCAGGATAGTCATTTGCAAGGCTCGAAGGGCATTCTTTTTCTAGAGTGTTTCTCATTGTAAGAGTTGTTTCAGAATATTTTACAAACACTAAAGAAATGTTTTTCAAAATAATCATATCAAATGTATGCCCATCCATTAAATGAATAAAAATATTAGGGTCAAAATCATGTAGATTGTTTAACACTGATCGGCGTCCTCGATTTTCTCTTGCGAGGATTTTTTCGTAATACACAGTAGCTGGAGGCTGAATTTCGAGAAACTTAGGCAAAAAGTTTGCCAAATAATATACAAGGTTTTTAAATAGCGATGAATTATTTGATTCCAAGAAATTTACTGAAACAAGTTTCAATGGATTGCAATACTAACAGAAAAGTTGAAGTAGGCGTTTATTGATGCTTGTGTGTTGAATGAGTAAAACTTCAGAGGTAGTGATTTGATTCATGGGCCTAATTGCAGTTAAAATCCAAATCTTTTTGTCTGAGTCTTTCTTACAAATGAATTGTGGATCGCGATTACAAATAAGCAGAGAATATTTTGTATTGGTAGCAATATAGTTTGCTTTGTGCTGACTCCACTGATCAGATCTCAGCGATGACTTCAAACGAAAAGGATCTTTTAATTTGACACTCGAAGGTCCAGAAAGTCGATAATACATATGAGGTGATTTTTGTTTATTTGGTGGATGCAAATATACCTTGGCTTCGCAATTCGTTTTTTTAATCACCGATCTTAGACAATAGTGGTATGGAATGTTCATATATTTAATACCTTCTTGAATACTTAACGCTTTTGACATATTTCTTGCCACAATTGAAGGCCAAACTTTGTGGATGTCTTGAAATAGCTCAGATGTTTGTATATTGTGTTTCGAAACCAGTTCAAATGGGTGCACAAGTGTGTTTTCAAAGTGTGAAAAGTAACGTAGTAACACCACTGGGGTTGACAAGTGCTCAAAAGAAATGTCAAGTCCTTGAAAGTTTATAATAAAAACTGAACATTTATCAAAGCCTCTGAGTAATTCGAGTTCTCTTGCAGAAACTGCGTAGGTAGTTTTTGAGAAACATTTGGTTAAACTAGGGTACAAAATGAATGTTATCAGGATCACTGTTTTAAAGGTTTTCCATAACATTTTGAGGTTTTTTTGTTATAAAGTATAATATTCAACCTTTCCACTTACACAAAAATTGCTTAAGCTTCAAATCAAATATGGCGAAGTATTTTTGTGACTTTGTCTCTCGTTTTCCTAGCAGGATTTTTTATCACGGCCTAGAAATAAGGTTTTCCCTTTTAACTGGTGTATATATAGAGTTGTTTGTGTAAATCTTCTACCAACTTACATTTTAACTAAACTATCAAACATTTTGTTAATTAGACTGAAAAAATCTTTAAAAGGCATATTTGACCATTTTCATTGAATACAGCTTGAATTTTATTATTAATATGTGGTGACAAGTATTCTGCAAAATGTTTTAAATGTCATTAGCTTAGAAATTTTCTATTTAAACACAGACCAGGGAAATTTTATTCTTATGTTTTACAAATTTTAAACTGTAATTATTATTCGAAAAAAATTCTGTACTGCTTAATCCAAATAGCGAATTTTATTTTTACAGTAAAGTAGAAAAAAATTGTTTGACAATTTATTCTTCTTTACAGAGGTAAAGTTTGTAAAATTAGAAAAACATTTTTTTCAGTTCCACATTTAATTAGTTACCCAAAAGGAGTATGTATATAGCAAATAATTTTCTCCGGTTTAAAACTTTTGAAAACTGCAAAGTACCTTTTTAAAATTTGAAAAAATATGTTTTATCAAATTAACCGTAGTTTTGGATGGTCTCGGAAAGTGACCTTAAATTAAAAATACATTTAACTCAATCCAATAAATACTGACAACAAGATGTAGCAACATTGATCTTCCACAAATTTCTTGATTCAAAGGCACTTGCTCACTGACAATTTAATTTTTAAAAAAATATCAACCTGTACTGTTACAGCAATTTTGCTCTGGATTATATCTTGGTAGATTTATGGAACCAAAAAAACAAACTTATTTCCTCGTGTTATGAAAAGGGGCTTTTTGTAATCAAGTTGAACGTCTGATTCTTATCTTTTTGTATTTTGAGTTGGTAAATTGAATACAATTGAATGCCGTAGCAATGGATCTATTTTTTGAACTGTTTTATGTTGGAAGTAGTTTTAAGAACTTTTTAATATAAACTTTCATGCACAATTTTCAAAAGGTTCAACAATAAACCACACGTAAGCATAAAATTTTACTCAACCGTAACAGTTAAAAATTATTCCGTCTAAATTTTAATTAATTTAAAAACCTTTAGGTAAGACCAAACGTAATTATTTTTGAAAATTAATCAACTTCTGCGAATAACTGGAATTAGGTTCTTATAAATCAGTACCTAGAAGTGTTAATGTAATGTTTGCTTATCGGCTACTCAGCAAAATTGAGTAGCCGCCACTATGTCTACTAATTATAATGTATCGTTGTTCACGTGCACAGCTTCACTGTGCACTCATCTTGTTATACCTTGGCATCAATGCCACCAACCAAGTCATTCCCACTCTACCTCTTTGAATAAACTACTTGTCTAGCTAAAATAAGCTCTCGTCTTCTTGTCCTGGTCATTGTCTAATGTCCACCCTAACTTGCATTCCATAAGATACCAGTATATCTTACAGTTAATTTTTACGATTTTTTATCCTTCCAAAAACTAAATTCTAGTTTAATAATATTTAAACACAATTTTATCCCACTTTTTATAAAGATTACAATTGCAGAAATTTACAATCTAACAGCTTACTGAAATCAAGTTACTAGTGATAGCGTTAGAGAAGAGTCTATTGCCTTTAAGTAGGGTTAACTTCGCAAATATTCATGTAATTTGTATATTTTGACTTTTAAATGTAGTACATATTTGAGTATTTAGGCTCAACTAACACGATATATAACTTATATCATATCAGGACAACGGAGCTGAAGGATGTAACTTTGTTGCTCCGAACAATGAAAAACGCTTTTCAATGATATGTCGCATGTTATGTAATTGATTGCAAATTTCGACCCCAATTTAGTAGCTAAAGGGGTTTAAGATAACCTAAAAGAACCAATAATTTAGGATCAGTTACAGACGAGCTTTTGATTGCCTTATCGACATGTGTACTATGAGAGAGTTATTAAAATTTGATTTGCTATAATTTAAGTTGTACCCTGTAGGCTGAAAACCACTAGGATTCCTTCCGGTGACGTAAAAAAACACATACCAAACTTGAATGAAATAGGTCTTTTTCTTGGTCTGAGTTTTTTTATCGTGCTGACAGCTGACTGACAGACAAACCTGATTAGAGCAAAAATGCTTCTTAAGCGCGTAGGTAATGTTATTAGTTAATTAGTTAAGAGAGCTTTTGATACATAATTCTGGATAAATTGAACTGACACGTGTTGACCAAAGACAAAAGTAGGTCACAAGTAAAATATTGATAATATTATATGTTTATGCAAGTAGCTCAGCTCCATATATTTTATCATTTTCTTTGGCTTGATGTGACTCTATTGAACGTTAAACTTGGAAAAGCAATAAAAACTGTTTTGCACATTCCTTAATGATAAATCTAGGTTTCTTAGCAAGAGCAAGAATTTGACTTGTAGAATTGAAAATGAAGATATACTATTATTAATTGTTTAATCAAGGAAAACAAATTAAAATAAAGAATAATTCAATAAAAGTAAAATATATTGACTTTAAATACGACCGACCAGGACCGATATTTTAAACGGGAAATGAAAGGACGCATTTGTCCAATAACTGCAAATTTTAAAAACTTACTGATAAAATGTTAACTGCTGCATACGTAAAAATCTAGTCACGCATACTCTATTATCAAGTAAACAGTCAAAAGATATAGACACTCACCATCGCCATTATCGTTAGAAAAAATAACAAATATTGTCAAAAAACGCACCAAACAATTATTCTAAAAAATTAAATTTCATTCATTAAGTTGCTCATTAAATTGGGTAGTGCCAATGTTAGCTTACAAGGAGAGCTTTTCGTTAGTCCATTCGAAATCCAATCGAAAACTACATTTTCTTGCACAGTTTTTGATGCTGGATAAGATGGCAACTATCATTTTCCCGAATGCTCCTGTGTGCTGGGACTGCCATTTACCCTAATGCTTAAAAACGCATACTTAAGGTCTGAAGACAGTTGCCATGTAGTGCGTTTTTAAGCATAAAGGAAAATGACAGTCCTATCACTCAGGCGCATTCGGGAAAATGGTAATTGTCATCTTATTCAGCATCAAGAACTGTGCAAGAAAATGTAATTTTATACTGAACTCAGGATGGACTAACCGAAAGCTTCCATTGTTAGTGTACTCCACAAAAAAGGGCCATATTAACCTAATGTAAGTACGTTAACAGCGTCAAGTAAGTTTTCTAGTTTAAAGAAAATGTACAATTTTTTTTATTGATTGGGTAAAGCTAACTTCCAAATATTTTATTCTTAATAAACTACTGTTGAAGTTCTAGTAGGAGTCGAATTTTTTCTAGTAAAATGGCACGGTGATTTTCCAGAAGGTGAAGTCTAAACAAGTGCTTGTTTTCGAAAGAAGTCGCAAAAATACAGTATTGACATACAAATTCTTTCTGATCATAAACACATAATTCAGCGACCTCAGAAGATACTGCCACATTGCAAAGATTCTTAAAACTATCAAGATTGTCGACCGTTTCCAAAATTTCTGTAAAGAAATATTCAGCATGACTAATTGACCAGTGATGTTTTAGGTCTTTGATATCTTTAAAATTTGTAGTTAAATGTTTTGCAGTACAAAAGGAACAGGAAACGTCCTCAGATTTTTTACTAGAATTTCTCAAAATTTCCTTAACCCTATTAGTTGATGTAGACTGCTTAGTTACGTAGTTTGTAATCCAAAACCCCATATGACATGTAACAGATAAACAATTAAAATTTTTTTTAAAATAGTAACAATCAAACAAGACGAACGATGGTAATGGTACTATTAAGCAAATGCACAAATATAATGACAAAATATAAACTGCAGTGTCACTGTTGTGTTTGCCCATCTTCGAATTGTTTTTCGCATTTGCTTCATTTTGAATTATAACGTTAGTTTTTAGACCGAGATACCACTTATAATATTTTTCCCACCAAGAATGTATACCCATGTGAACCGAATATTTAATTCGTGACAAAAGTTTCGAAGGAAAATATCCAATATATCGATATCCCAAAAAGTTTTCGTGCAAAACTTCTTTTCCCATATACACAGGTTTATTCGATGCTGCTAATCTAGCATGCACTTGAGCTGCTAAGTGTTTCTTCAGTATAAAAGCTGATTTGTGGCACGCAGTCATATGAGTTTCCATGAAATGTTCACTAGCTTCCAGACCGTCGTTGTACCCGGAATCAAGTTTGTCTTGTGGTATCATTTCAGAATTATTTAGGTACCAAAGTGTCTTTTTGGAAATCTGATCCTTCGTTGTATTCAATCTGTTATACTTTCTAAAAGGGATTCTCAGATATATCTGAAACCAAAATTCAGACGTAATAGGGAAAGCCTCATGACCATTTTCTTGTAAGTATTCTTCTTTAATAACAGCGTTTTTCTTTATAGATGAATATGCACGTTTATTCATGTGCACACGCTGTGAAAATACTTTAAATTTATGATACAATAAGCTTTCAAAAGTGTCAAAAGGAACAAGGCTAGGATATACTGTAAGTCGAGTTATATTATCGGCCTTATAATGGTTACTTAAAATGAAAAACGAAAGGGGCAAAGTCCATAGTAAAAACTTCCTTCCTTCTGACCTTGAAAATATTAAAGACGACTGATCGACTATTGAGTGGTATATGTAAAAGCAGGATTCACTAAACCTGAACTGTTTAATTGTTTCACTGATGATGGTAGTCATCGTGTTCAGATACACTATTATAAGTGAAGATCCGAATATCATTATCGAAGTCCATAAGTCAAAAGTAAGTACTAATTTTTGCAGCTGATTCATCAAGTGACTTTTTCGTTCTATGTGGCAGCTCACAAATCGAAGTTGCTCACTTTGAAAAAGTAGTCCCAACTCCTGGTATTTGCTTAAATGCATTTCTGTATTTTGCTCAATACTTGTGACCAAAAATTCAGGATAATTGTTTGCTTGGCTTAAAGAGCATTCTTTTTTCAGAATTCTTCTCATTTTAATAACTCGATCAGAGTTTTTGAAAAATACTAGAGAAATATTTTCCGAAATGATCATATCAAATGCATGTACATCCATCAAATAAGGAAAAATTTTGGGGTCAAAATTTGGTAAATTTTTCAACAGTGATCTATGTGCTCGGTTTTCTTTTGAGAGGATTTGTTTGTAATACGCAGAGATTTGAGGCCTAATTTCGAGAACTTTAGGCAAAAAGTTTGCCAAATAATATACAAGGTTTTTAAACAGTGATGTATTATTTGATTCTAAGAAATTTACCGAAACAAGTTTCAATGGGTCACATGGATTGCAATACTGACAAAAAAGTTGAAGTAAACGATCATTGTGGGTCGTATGTTGAATGAGTAACACCTCAGCGGTAGTAATTTCAAAAATAAATCTGATTGCACTTAAGATCCAAATTTTTTTGTCAGCATTATTCAAACATATAGATTGTGGATTGCTATCGCAAATTAATAAAGAATATTTTGCATTGGTTCTAATATAATTTGCTTTTAAAACACTCCACTCACCTTTATTTATCATTGTTTTAATATTAAAAGGGTCTTTTATCCTTGAACCCAAAGGCCCAGAAAATTGATAATACATGTAACGGGATTTCTTTTGATTTGGTGGATGCAAATATACTTTTGCTTCGCAATTTGTATTTTTATTTGCCGACCTTAAGCCATATTGGAATGGAATGTTTATATATTCTTTGATTTTTCGAACATTTAACATTTCAGATATATTCTTTGCCACAATCGAATGCCAAATTTTAAATATGTCTTGAGATAGCTCCGATGTTTTTAAACTGTGTTTTGAAATCAGTTCAAATGGGTACACGAGAGAGTTCCTAAAATATGAAAAGTAACGTAGTAACACCACTGGGGCCGATAAGTGATCAAAGGGAATGTCTAGCCCTTGAAAGTTTAAAAGAAAAACTATGCATTCATCGAAGCCTTTGAGTAAATGCCACTCTTTCCCAGAAACTGTGTGGGTAGTATCTACGAAACATTTGGCCGACTTAGAGTGCAGTATTATGGTTATCAGAAGCCCACTAATTAAACTATTTAATATCATTTTAAGGCTTTTTTATGTTACAAATAATAATATTCAACCATCCAACTCTCAGAAATCGGCTCACATTACACTTGAATTTCGGCAGACAATTTTTGTGTTTTTGATTTGTAGTATTTTTGCAGTTTTTATCACTACCTAGAAATAACGACTTCCATTGCCTTAGTGAATAAATAATGTAGTTTTTTATAAATAATTGTTTATTATTATTAATTAACGACAAAATTCTGCAAAATGTCAAATGCTTGGTAATTCCCTATTTGAACACAGTCGTGTAAGTAAATTATACCTTATGCTAATGTTTAGGTCCTTTTATTTCAAAATGTAATTATTTTTTGAAAAATACTTTTGTGTTATTATTAATTCTTGAAGAATGTTTTTATTTCAGAAGAAATTTTCTAGAAACTTACATATCAAAAGATATCAGCATTGAATTGTATTATTTATAACAGAGTTAAAGTTTCTTCCATTTCGTATTGATTTTTTAAATTAAAAGAAATGAATTGCAACATATAAGAGCCTTAGATCAGTTATGAAAAGCAAATGCTGCTGAAAACTACCTAATACCAGATAAATAATTAAAATGAAAAAATTGTTCAAGTTACTGATGCTCTACAATTGTCTGGAACAATAAGCTAAAACTTCCTCCATTTCGACTGCCAAACACATTTAACTGCAATGCAAGAAATACTGGCTGCATTGCATAGAAAATATTAAAATTTCACATTTTTTTTGATTCAAAGGACGTTCTTAACTGACAATTTGTTTAAATTAGTGCATCAAATCTTGGAGAATTTTACTTTTAAATACACTTTGTTAGGCTTATGGGAACAAAATACCGAAACACTTTCCTGATATGACAGAGTTTAGTCTTTTTGTAATTTAGTTGAACGTCTGACTCTATTGTTAGATTTTTACAATCGAATTCACTTTAATATCGTAAAAAGGTAGCAATGTTTTGAATTTTTTTATACTGCGAAATATTTTAAATATTTTTTTACATAAACTTTACACTAAATACATTTGGAATACTTTTATGAGCTACTTTCGAAAGGTTTAACACTGAGCCACACGTCGACATAAAACATAACTCAACGGTTACAGTTAAAAAAATCTGGCTTCTTAATTTTAATTAATTTAAAAACTTTTAGTTAAGACCTAACTTAATGGCTTTTGATAATTAATCAGATAATGCGCGCAACCCGAATTAAGGTGTTATAAAAAAGTAGCTAGTCATTTAATTTTTTAACGATATTATACCCTTACGCTTCCTAAACTTTTAATTGCAAACTTGTTGTAATTTAAAATTATTCCCCCCACTTTTTAAAAACTTTTTTTTCAAAAATTTACACCCTGAAAGCTTACTGAAATCAGGTGACTAGCAATAGCGTTCAACTAGAGACTGTTGTCTTTAGATAGGGTAAGCTGCACAAATGTTGTGGAGGAAAACGGCTCTGTTGTTCTCAAAGATGAAAAGCTCTTTCGATTGATACCTCACACGACATGTATTTGATTGCATCCTATGACCCCACTTTCGGGCCCTGTGGGATCGCAATTAATTACCTTCAAGCACAAATGATTTAGAATCTGCTCCACGCGAGGTTTCAATTGCACTATCTAAATGGAAACTACTACTAAGTTGTAGAAATTCAAATTTGACTTCTGTCTTTTGGATTTGAAGCTGTAGGATGAAATCCATAGGATTCTCGTCAGTGACGTAAATGATACACGAGCTGAATTTGAATGAAATCGGCCCAAGTGCTTTTGAGTTTCAGTGCCATATCGCTAACTGACAGACAGAAAAACATGACAAAAGTACAATTGCGCCTTCAGCCCGGTGGCTATTCAATTAATAAGAAAGCTAGTGTTTTTGAGCAAATGAGCTGACACGTTTTGACAGAACACAAAGTAGGTCACATATGAAACGTGGATAATATCATATACATATGTAAGTAGCATATAACATAAATTTCATTACTTTCATAGGCTTGACGTGTCTCTCATAGGAACGTAAAACTTGGGAAAGAAACAAACTGCTTTATACACTCGTTAATGATAAATCCAAATGACTTAAACGATAGCAAGGAATTTACATTTAGGATTCAAAATGAAAATATATAATGAAATAAATGTCCGGAAACTTGCATATAAAATCCTTAATGATGAATCACTTGTGTAAAAGGTAGAAAATATTTTAAAAATGAGTTTTAAACTGTTTAAATGGAATTAATAATGTAGGGTTTAATTATTTAGATTAAATGAATGATTATGGCAAAGATTTATTAAAAACCAGGTCGACAACATAAGTTCATTTATTTTAAATATTTTTATCTGCCTCAAAAAAATCTATCCAATAAAATTAAAATAATGTCACAAAAACATTTTCACATGAAATATTGTTATCGAGGAAACAGTTTTTCCCATTTGGTTCCAATATAAACAACTAGAAGAGTATTAGTATTGTTGCTAGTTGTCAAAGAAAATGGTAAGCTAAGTCAATATTTTAGCAAGAGTTTCCAATTGTGTCAGATTTTTAGTTTGATATTTTATGGGAATTCCTTTGATGATGCTTACCAGATTGAACAATTTAAAATATTACTTTTTGGAAAAGACGTTTTTGTATCTCATCAATTCTTGTAAGTTTTTAATTAATTTTTACAAATTTTAATTATATTATAAATGTTTTTGGTTTTTGTTTCATATGTTGTCACCTATAACATCAACTGGAAAAATTTCCTGGCAAAATTAGTACATGCGAGCAATAAATATTTTTTTTCGAATGACAGAACTTTAGAATCATATTAATTTTATGTCAACAACTACAGCTGCATATTTATTGGTTCTCTCCACAAATTTATTTGTTTCCTTAGTCGAATAAAATTATAAACAAGAAATATATGAAAACGTTTTTTTAACGACTTGATCATTGTAAATCGAAAAATATGCTTTGGAAAGGTCGGTTTCATACACCTTTCCAAGTACTTGCCCATACATTCCATTATAATCTTTAAACTCAGCCCAAGCAGCATATATGTTTCGAGCGGCTCTTGTCCTGCCCACTTTTACCAAATTTTGTTTCAACTTGGAAACTCCATGCCTTTTCCGTGTGTTTTTGTCAAGAACTGTAAAAACCTGAACGTTATCCTTGACTTTAAATTCTGCGCCATTTGAAGTTACGGTACAAGTGTTACTTTCCAAGTCGTATTGTCCAGGTACTATTGCCCCAGGGCCTATATATGTCCTGCATAAATACAAATCTGTTTGTTTTACAGTCTTTCCGAACGACACAAGTGCAGCCTTCCATATATCAGTTAAGTTTTCCGTGTTACGCCATCTATGAGCTAAGCATCCTTGGCAGGAATAGAAATCGTTGAGTTTGTCTGCATCCATAACGCTCAAACCTGTAGTTGCATCTATTGAACAATCG
>JAQIWN010002102.1:0-17259 GCA_034699025.1 Entomobrya cf. arborea Gr-Col-00668
TTAACTCTTAACATGGCAGTTAAATGTATAAATTGCAATTGAAGTTATTGGTATTTTTTTAAATGCTTGACAGAAATGGGATTAAAATTTGGCAAGGACACTGATGGAACTCCAATGTACTATTTTGAGGATTATCTTGAATGTCCAAAGTGTTGGTTGGATGTATTTGGAATTCCACGGGTGAAGTATTTTGCTCAAATGAGTTTGAAGATTTGTGGTGACCTTGTGATGGAAACGAGGTTGGATGATTGGAGGAAGTTCTTTGCTAATCTTTGTACTTTGCAAAGTAACTCGGAAAAAGATCAAGTTTTGTTTATTGCGAGGAGGATATTGGAGGATGGAGTTCAGCCAGACGTTGTAATTTTGGTGGATAAGGGAACATTGTCGTTGGCATGTCATAAAGATATGCTGAGTGGTAAAGATAATCTAATCAAGTATTCTAAGGTTTATGAGTTGTTTTATAAGTGGTTAATTTTAATTTATGTATTTTTTTGCATGTCATGTCAGTGCACAGTGATGTATTGACGGACATGGCGTTTGAAACTAATGTGGAGACTGCTGCATCCGGTGAGGCGAAAATTGAAATGTTGGACATGAGTTCAGAAGCGGGGTTGGCATTGCAACGTTTTCTGTATGACTGCGATTTGGAGGGGGTGGATGATTTTGGAACGGCAATGGAGCTGCTGGACTGTGCTGACAAGTATTCTGTTGGAACTTTGGAGGAGGCAGTAATGGGACTGTTGATGTTGCCAGGGGATCAGTGGCTGGATGTTATGGGGAATGCGATGAATCTCTTCTTTTTTACAAAGAAAACTGGGAAATATCCGGAGTTGGAGAGGAAAGCGTTGGAAAAGATGAAAAGGTACTTTTTTTTGCATTGGAATATTTTTTAAAGATAGTTAAGGTCGAAGACAGCCAAAATATTTAGTTTTTGGGGGAAGTTTAATTTGTGTTTTATTTTTTTGGCGATTTCAGAAACAGGACTACACTTTTGGGCTCATCAGATTATAAGCAGCTGTGCATGAAGGATCCCCTGGCATTTATGCAGCTATGCAATGCACTTATCATGCTTAATTGAAGCTTGGAAGTTTGAAAAAAAATGTTTGATTGTTTATTGTGACATAATAATGAATTTAGAACTTAGAAGAATCGTCACATTTAAATGTATACATTTTTTGGAAGTATAGAAATCATGTAGGATGGTAATTGAATGAAATGAAAATAGTTTTAATAAAATAAAACTTTTAAGGTTTTTTACCTGTAATTTAAGTGGTTTTTTTTGTACACACAGTGGGTTATTATCAAAAAATACTAATTAGTGTTTATCTGTAAGTTATGTTGCACTGCTTAAATATACGGAAAGAGAGATTAAGCTTGAAAAATTATAAAAAAAGCAAACTTTATGCAGTGCAGCGTGGGTGTCAATTTTACACGCACGGGTTCACAACTAAATGCCAATTATCATGTTCCTCTGTTCTAATCTCACGCCGCTTAATTGTAGGGAATATTTATCGATTACTATAATTTGCAGTGCGTGTTCCCTTCCGCTAACTTTGCTCTGCTAATAAGGTGATGAAGATATTGATGATGATGACTACATATTATTAGCTAATTTCTATTTCCACATATGTGATAAATTGCGTGGTTACTGGAGCCGGAGCTGCATATAAAAATAGAATAAGATACTATCCATCTTCAAGGTGTCATGAAAATTAAAGGTGTTACAAATATTCAATGAACAATAATCGTTTGTTTAACTAATTGGATGAAGGAAATATAAAATCAAAAGAAGTTATTAGTTTTAAAAAAAATCTAATAATAGGGTGGGTTGAAATGATAATTATATAACAAACTTTGAACTGCATTGTTTGATTTGCTGAATCGTTTTTATTTTTGTTAAGAAAAACGGTTAATCGTCCGATTTACAGATCTATTATCGATTAAAATGGTATAAAGGTAAAAAGGTAGGATAATGATGATGATGTGAGTTTTGTGCATTTAAGGTTGCATTAATATTGCATATGTCGTTATCGAACATATTTATAGGATGTGGGATGGAAAATTTCAATGATACGTTTAAAAAAAACACAATACATTTTAAATAATTAACTGTTGATGATGTCATTATATTACATTCAATTAAACTCTACGTGTGCACAATAAGGTCAAATGTTTTAATTACTTAAGCGCAATAAAAACTCTGTCTTTACCCCAGACAGCCCTCACAGTTTATCTCTGGCTGTTCCAGTTCCATAAAGAGTTTCTGACTTACCTGACCTGGCACAGAATAACGTTAAACTTTTAATTGAATTTTAAAGTTAAAAATCTTTCGTCTTTTCTATCAGTACATTTTATTTATTTTTTAAACAAAATGAACGTTTTTATAGTTGGGTTACTTGGGCTAGCTGGCTGCCTAGTTAGTTCAGAACCTCAAAGTCAGAGTTCATCTAATCTGTTAAAGGACTTACGGACGCGGCTTCAGACTTCCGTGTTGGGTGATAATATTGATGCTTTCCTTACTGTGGTATTTCATCAAGCAGAAATATTTATTTTTAAAACATTAAGGCGAGCTATGATTTTGATTGAATCATTTTTTTTTTTTTTTGGTTTACAGCCTGAACTTATTGAAAAATATGGATATCCTGTTGAAGTTCACAATATTACTACAGAAGATGGCTACATCCTTCAAGCTCATCGTATTCCCTACAGACAAAAATGTGGTCCTGATGCAAGGAAAGGAGTAGTTTTGTTACAGCATGGTATACTTGCAGACTCTTCAAATTGGATTATTGCTGGACCTGAGACAGGTTTAGGTCAGCAGATCATAAAAATATTTAATCAAATGCCTTGATATAAATATATTTATTGGGGCATTAAGAAACCTTGCAAATCATCATGTAGCTAATTCATCATTCAATGTTCTTGTTCTTAGCTTATAATTTGGCTGATGAATGTTACGATGTTTGGATGGGTAATTATCGGGGAAATACTTACAGTAGAAATCATGTCAGTTTGGATCCAGATAACTTTAAAGAGCAGTTCTGGAATTTCAGGTTTGTAAACGATGCATTAAAAATGTTAGCTTTATAATACGCAACGAAATAACTGAATATAGTTTAATTTTTATATTTTAGCTATAACGAGATGGGCCTTTACGGTGAGGTGTTTTTTATGAAATTTATTTTTCTATTTTTATTTAATAAATCATAAGTGTTTAAACTTTAAACAAGGTCTTGATTCTTGTAATTTTAGACATTCCTGCTCAAATCGACTACATCCTTAATTCCACCAGTGTTGATGGGATTTACTACATTGGTCATTCAATGGGCGCTACTGGGTTTTGGGTTACCATGTCAGAGCGTCCCGAGTACAATTCTAAAATTAAGCTGATGAGTGCCTTTTCTCCTGTGGCTTATACTGAAAATATGAGAAGCCCTTTGAGGCTACTTGCTCCATTTTTGGATCAGATTGGGGTAAATAGTTTAAATCTGAAAAAGTTAGCATATTTTGAAATTACTAGGTTTCTTGCCGTAATTATATTATATTATTTAACTACTCCATAATCTGTACATTTTGAAGGGACGACTGGTAAATTTGATTTGGTCGTATGAGTTTCTGCCATCCACTCTATTCATGGAATTTTTGGGACAAACATTGTGTAATCAAAGGAGTTTGACAAACGTAATTTGTAGCAATGTTCTGTTTCTTATAGCTGGTTATGATAGCGAGCAGTTAGATGAGGTAATGAAATAACAATTTCCTTTTTTCATTCTTGGAATAAATGAACTTTCTAAAATAAATGTGTTGTTTTTATCATTTTTTTAAAAAATCTTTAAAGGATCTGCTGCCTACTATCCTTGGTCACTATCCCGCCGGTGCTAGTACCCGTACAGTAATACATGGTGTTCAAGGTGTTGACTCAGGTGGCTTTCGGAAGTATGATTATGGACGGCTACGAAATCTTGTGGAGTATGGGTCAGTGATGCCACCGGCATATAATTTGAGTAAGATTACTGCTCCCGTGGCACTCTACTGGGGAGCAAATGACTGGATTGCAACTGAAACTGTGAGTATTTTAGTTTTTTTAGCTATGAGTTTATTTAAACTGATTTTTGTTTTTTGCATTTTACGCATTTTCATTTTCTGTTTTGCTCATTACAGGACGTACAACGTTTGTCTAAAGACATTTCCAATCTTCAACGCTACTATCGTGTTAATCATGACAAATACAATCATTTGGACTTTTTATGGGCTAAGGATAATGTTGAGCTACTTAACAAACCTGCTATTGAGTTTATGAAGGATTTCTGAGACCGTGCATGCAAAATAAATAACTTGGATTTATATATTTATTTATAGAATGCGGGTGAAATTCTTTATTCTAGTTTAATTTACGATTTATGTATGTAACTATTTAATTGTATTTATTTAGTTAAGAAATCGGGATTAGATTATTTCTAAAGTTTAAACTTCAGACTTAACCTTTAAACTTACAATTTAGTTTTGCTAATACGTTCATTAGGCAAGTCATTACAATTGGATCCCTCCTCCAGGGGCTAAACTACGAGGGAAGTAGAGGTAAAGGGCCGGGCCTGATCAATGTCTGAAAACTATTTTGAAAAAATTGAGCACCAAAAAATAAAGTTAAATTCTTATGATGTTTTATAGTTTAACTAAATTTTTGATCGTCAATTCTTCAATGTTTTTTATTCAAATAAACAAAACCAATGATTCCTGCTTAAAATTTAAACCTTTATAAGAAGTTCAATTGAAACTCAAAGATTTACGGTTTTTTGCTTTAATAATTTTAATATTACAAACGCTAATTTTTTAGGGATAATAAAGTTTAAAAATTCTTTGATGTTGTTACGAAAGTAATATTTGTTATTAAATTAAGTATTTAATTTTGACTGCCAATTACTTAATGTTAAAGTACTACTAACCAAAGCGTTGATCAAGATCTTTAAAAATGTAGACATAATGCTAAACAAGAAAAGGATTTAAAAGAGGTAAAATAATGACAAAATACTTGGCTTTTTCATTTCAAGAGATTTCGTTGAGATAATTTGGTTGTTTATTTATTTTACACTTTTTTGGGTGATTTTGTTGGATCGTGGATTTGGTTTTATAATAATTTATGACTTACACTACTGAGAAAGAAGTAAAAAATCAATGGGTTTTACAAATATTGTTTGCTTTCGCTTACAGAAGTCACGGATATTTAATACCTTGACATGAACGTAAACTTGATTGGGTGGGAATACTGGGTAACTCTTATACAAATTTTGATTCCATGCTTAACAATTTCTTATTTTTGCTAGCGTTGTTTGTTATTCGATTCAATTTTAGCTGGAATTCATATGCATTCTATTTTGTACAAATATTTATTCAATTTCATACAAATGGTCATTCGTTTCTCCACAAATAAACATTCAAATCTTTACTAAAGCTCATTCGATTTTATACGAATTCGTATTCAATTCTATTCGAATGTTTGTTCGATTCTATCCGAATGCTTATTCGATTTAATGCGAATAACCATCCGATAATAAATGGATTTCCATTTTATCCAAAACAAATCGTCATTCTATTTTAAAAGAAGTGTCTTTCTATTTTATACGAATTGTCTTTCTTTTTGAAACGAATCGTCAATCGATTCTAAACAAATCGTCAATCTATTCAAAATGAATAATCATTAGATTCTATAGAAATAGTAAATCGGTTCAATGTCAATAGTTGTTCGATTCCACGCAAGTTTTCGTTTGAGTTACAACAAATATTCATTTCAGGCAATCTGATTAATAATTATCACCAAATTTTAAATTCTCTAGTTTGTTTTCAGTTCAAAAAATAATAATAAAAACAAGATATGTACAAGTTAGGGCATAAAATTTTCGTAATAATAAAAATACATATGAATGTAATTTCAAATTTCCTTACCGGGCCCTGCCCTTTCTAGTTTAGCCACTGCCTCCTCGTCGGCAACAACTTTGTGAAATTTTATCTTCTGTTTTCTTTTACGATAACAGATTAAATTTGGCTCATATTATAGTTGAAATTAAACCGATCATTTTTTATCTATAGTACCCACAGCTATCCATCATACCAGAGTCATTAAAGACATGCTTCAGCTTTTTGCCAGTGCATGTGAGTACATGCGAACTTCAGAACATTCTTAGTCCCCTCAGCATTAACTGCTCTCATGTTCTTATCTGAATTACATTTTCTGTAGTGTATAAATAAATTTTCTATGCTGAACTATTGCAGCAAAGTGAAAAATTGCATCCGTAATTGTAACAAAGTTTCTCCCAAACCATAGATTCCATTCCAAGTTTGGCTAAAGGAAAGCTTACATTTTCAGTATTGCAAATTTTCAAAATATTTTCCACTAGAGAGCAAGTGATACAATGCATGGGGGCCGGAGCCAGACTTGCCTAAAGTACTTTAACACACCTACAATCTACAAATCTATTAGAATCTTGTATGATTGCTGCGCGAAGGTCATGGTCATGATGACAGAAGTAAATGATCAAATGACATATCATTTAACGATTATCTGTTTGCATAAAAAGTACTCATAAATTAATGACTACACACTATTAAAAGAGTCAATGTTTTAGTATTAACTTCGTACAATGACTGGAAGTAAATGAATCGATTAGAATTTATTGAAATATGCGAGAAAAATACATATCAATCATGATCTTGGCATTCTTGATTTTTAATCAGCTTAAAAAAAAGTTTATTTATGCATTTACATATCATTATATACCAATTTTAGAGGTTATTTTAATGATAATACTTAAAACATATTAATCTTATCAAAATCATAATAAGCAATGTGTTGTTGTGATGATAAGCTTTTTTTTAAATGCAAAATCGGTAACCAAAAATCGTACGACATCTCCGGGGAAAGATCAGTTAGCTAATGACTGCTCATTAATCCTTAATGAATTAGTTTGTTAATGGGTTAACAGTTTTAAGCGATTGGTATAATGCATTTTATTTTAGTGGGATTACTAGGGCTTCTGTCTCTAGTTAGCTCACAATCGAACAATGTCGAGCTATCTTTGTTGGCTGACAATGAAGATGCAAAGCTGACTGTGGTATGGATTTTATTTTAAATTTTCAAATTAAACCCTATCATTTAACAAACTTTTCAAAATCTATTTTTGGTAGCCTGAATTAATTCAAAAATATGGATATCCAGTTGAAGTTCACAATATTACTACAGAAGATGGCTACATTCTGCAAGCTCATCGTATTCCCTACGGAAAGAAATGTGGACCTGGTGAGGGTAAACGAGTAATTTGGCTTCAGCATGGTCTCCTTGGAGACTCCTCAAATTGGGTTGTTGCTGGAACGGAAAAGGGACTCGGTCAGTAATTAATTTAATTAAAAATAATAATATATTTTGTCAAGGTTGTACATTAACTTTGGATACTGAAGTTTAATTAAATTTCATATTTAATTTATTCTTAGGGTATAACTTGGCTGATGAGTGCTATGACGTGTGGCTTGGAAACTATCGTGGAAATACGTATGGAAGGAGTCATGTTGATTTACATCCGTGGAAGGACAAGGAGCAATTTTGGAATTTTAGGTAAACTAAAAATAACTTTTAAAAATAAACAAGAAGTGATTTTAATTCGTAATTTAAATATATCTAAATAACTGGAATTTAAAAATAAGGGCTCTTCATTTTTAGCTGGAACGAAATTGGACTTTATGGTAAACTAAATTAAATTCGTAATTCGTTCTGAATTCATTAAAATTCTGTAATGACAATAATGTCAAAATGACAAAATATATTATAATGACGAATGACGATCTTTCAAATTTAGACATTCCTGCTGACATCGACTACGTTTTAAATGTTACTGGTGCTGATGGGATTTACTACATTGGTCATTCAATGGGTACTACAGCATTCTGGGTTGCTATGTCAGAACGTCCCGAATACAACTCTAAAATTAAATTGATGAGTGCCTATGCTCCTGTCGCATTTACTGAGCATCTGATAAGCCCTATTCGCTTGATTGCTCCTTTTGATAACCAAATTGAAGTATGTACATGAATATATCATTATTACACTTTATACACTAGTTTACATTTTAACAAGTGGTTAATTTCAAAATTAAAATACTTATCTGATGTTCTAATCATTTATTCTAATGATATATATTATATTTGTAGTGGCTGTTGAGTATGTTTGGATTGTATGAATTTTTGCCATCTTCAAAATTCATGGAATTTTTAGGCCAAACCGCATGTCATCAAAATAGTCCAATTAATGTAATTTGTAACAATGTCTTGTTTCTTGCTGCTGGATATAATGTGGATCAACTGGACCCTGTGCGAAAATAAATAAATATTTTTTTAAATTAGCCATATATTAATTATATATATTTAAATGAATTACTAATTTAAAAACAATGTCTTCTTAGGAACTCCTGCCCACAATCATGGGTCACTCTCCTGCCGGTGCCAGTGTCCGTTCTGTGGTCCACTACGCCCAGGGAGTTAATTCTGGCAAGTTTAGGAAGTACGATTATGGCCGGAAAGAAAATTTGGAAAAGTATGGAACATCAACTCCTCCAGAATATGATTTAAGACAAATCACAGCTCCTGTCGCATTCTTCTGGGGAGAAAATGATTGGCTTGGTGTTAAATCTGTAAGGACTTTTTTTGTTTTGCTGCGATTAACTATTTTATTTTTTGATTAGTCTTTTAAAATATTTAAATTTGTGTGTTTATTTTTTTTAATTTTAGGATGTTTATCGTCTTGCTGAACACCTTCCCAATTTGCAATACATGTTCCGTGTGAATCATGACAAGTACAATCATTTGGATTTCCTTTGGGCTAAGGATAACATGGAGTTGATTAATAAGCAGACTATTGACTTTATGAAGAATTTCTGAGCTTAAATAAGTTACACTAAATTCTTAATTGGCTATAGTATATTAATGTGGCTGACAATGAGAAATTGATATAGTAAAATCAACTTTCAAAATTATTTGAATGATTTAGTTTGTAATTGTATTTTTTTTATTTTTTTTTGAAGAGAAACATTAAAGTATTCATATCAATTAACTAAATACTGAAAAGCTTACAATTTTAAAGTTATAAACTTTTAATTCATATTATAATTCACAACTTGGTCACAATGCCCCAAAGTTCACTAACTAATTAGCCGTAAAGATGCACATAATATTATTATGGAATGGATATACCCCAAAATATGACATGCATTTTACGCCGCATCAACAAAATTTATATAATTTTTGCATTTTACTTTTCATCAAAATTGGACGAAAGTTCGCGAAAATGCAAACTAGATGGAAATGCATTTAATCATGCAGATTACAATATAGAGCATTTTTCATGCATGCAAACAAACGAACAAACGTGTACCATAAACGTATAAACACCTGACTGGAAGTACCAACATTCACTCCACTTTAAAAGTCCGAATTGATTCGATGTGTCATAATTATGTTTTCAAATTAATTGTGATTGTGACGTGGCGCCTTTCGGTCGTGACCTTTTTAAAGCTTACTAACTGCTATTGACTGGTTGCATTTCTCTGGAAAAGTTTTTAGAAGTACTTGAGGAGAGGGCCATCATTTGGTAACTAAATATTTTTTTTTAGTTAGAGTAATTAAGGAGAACCAGTCTAATTTTTATAAATGCTCATAAAATTAATTCTTTTTTTTTGTCTTTTATTAAAACAGGTGACAGAAAAGCTTGGGGACATCATCATGTCATCCCCGAAATTTGTAATTTCCAACGCCAGTGACGGTGGTACTGGTAGTACCGAAGGCGACTTTCCAGATCATCTCAAGTGTCCAATCTGTATCGAAATCCCGATGGGCAGTATTTACCAGTGCAAAAATGGTCACATAATTTGTGACAAGTGCAAACATCAACCAGAAGTTCGAGATTGTCCTCAGTGTCGAGTTCCTTTCGAGGTGGATGGTGGAGACGTGATTAGAAACCGGGCTTTGGAGAACTTCCTCAAATCGATTGTGGTGCCTTGTCCGTTCCGACACAACGGGTGTCAGAGGGACCTTCCACTGAATGGTGTTGAAAGTCATTCAGAAAAGTGTGATCACAAGTAAGTTTTCAGCATGTAAACTAAATTAGTTTTATGATTACGTAATTATTTATTTTTAGTATAATAATTTAATTTCGTGTTTTTTCTCCAGTGACAAGCGGATTCAACTGTGCAAGCTCCTTGGCTACAACTGTGACTATTGGACCAACCCATTAAATGGCTCCTCGACAGTAGGTCATTTCCATAGCCACCACAAAGCCTACATATCTCACTGTGACTTCATTTATCTCAAGTTCGATAACTTTATGGAGGCCGTAAAAGACATGAAGACATTTAATGGAGTCTGGAAACCAGTGATCCTGTACAATGACAAAACTACTGTCATGATCCTAACTGTCCTCAAGCCCAAGCAGAACTTTGTCACTTGGATTGCTCTGAATTTGACACCCGAAGTATTCATCCCGTCAAACGTGGGATTTGGTAGTGGATTTGGGGCGGGGTTCAACGTGAAAAATAAAGACTTTGGTTATCCTAAAATGAGCTGGGAAATTCCTGTGGTGTCGGTATTAAAATTTAAGGAGGTATTTCGCAACCCTTATTTTCGACTACGGATAACCACCTTGCAATCGCGCTGCTTGGATGTTAGTGAGATTCTTAATGTCTGCATTTCTTTGAAGAGAGATGTGAGGACCAGCAAAGATAATTATGTTTACTTGAGGAAGATTACTCCAATGAATTATTTCGTTCCGGGAGGAGACCGGCAGAAGGAGGAGGAGATCGAAATGGACGAACATCACGATTTATTTTTATATTAAGATGGAGATTAGGGTATAAAAATGGTGGGTTTAGTTAGGTACTTAATTGTACAATTATGTTGATCAATTATTAATTATCAAGAAGTAAGAATCATCTCCTTTTTTACTAAAATGTCGTAATTTTTGATGATATATCTTTCGTGTCAATACATATCAGTTTATTTTATCAGTTGTTCTAATCTCGTAAGTTAAATAATGAAATGCCATGAATGAGACAAAGAAAAGGAAGGATAATTTTATATGACTGTAATTAGTGGTTTTTTAATGGTTAAAAAATTAAATTGTAGTAGCCTGAAATAAAAACTATTGAATTTTGGATTAATTTGAAAAATAAATGAGTAAAATCATACGGTACTTTTTAAACTTAGTTTGTAATCGGCTTCTATCAGGCGCCCGTCTTTAATTGAAGTATTAGAATTAAATATTTGCATTGCATCCGTAATCTTTTCCATATAATATGTTTGATTGGCTGCCACTTGCCACTGAAATGCAGTTGGTGTTTTTTTTGTAAATACATGCATTATACGTAGTGATTACATCAGGCATAATCACAGTTTGACTAACAATTTAACCTTGAACTTGGTCAAGAGCCAGAAAGATAAAAGGTTATGTAAGTTTAAGTTTATATTCTAATGACTTGTTAGTGATTACTTTTGTGCAAAGTTCTTCGTCGGCATGTCTATGTCATGTTAATTGTATTTCATATTTCACATGTAAATGTTACAAAGCAGGGAAATGAATTCATTTTTATAAATTAGTTTAATCACTCTGCCTTTTCATGTCTACATGGACGTTAGGCAGAAAACACGCTACAATTTTCCACCTTCTGCATCCTTCCATCCAATCCAACTTTGAACTTGCAATAAAAATTACATTTTCAGTTCGTTTTGACCTTTTTTTTGTAACTTTTTCCTATATAATTTGATTATTTTTAACTACACAATTATTTAATTTATTTTTTAATTCAATCAAACGATTTTTTATAGATCAAATGCATGACATCAGGAAAATGGTATCAGCCACCTCAGTTGACATAGAGGACTTGGAACACCTCGTGGAAACCTGCTACAGAGGGGATCTGTCCAAACAAGGCTGGACCACTGAAGCTGACATGTTCGAAGGACACCGTGTCACTCAAGAAATGTTGAAGGCTGACATGGTCAATCCCAACATAACCTTCTTCAAGTGCGTCGAAGAAGGGGATAAAATGATTGGTTGTATAAGAGCAGAGCGTGTTAGCGAAGGTGACAAACTACTTATGCGAACGGGCATGATTTGCGTGCATCCTTCAATCCAAAATGGAGGACTTGGCCGGAAGTTATTGGAAAAAGTTCAAGAATTGGCTAAGGAAAGGGGTTGTAGTTGTGTACAAATTCATGTGTTGCTCCAGAGAACAGAATTACTAGCTTGGTATGAAAGGAGGGGATTTAAAAGAACGGGGGATGTGGTTCCAGTGCCAAGTTGGGATGGAAAGACGACTAGTAAGCAGACAATGCCTTTGGATGTTCTTGTGCTGGAAAAACAAGTTTAAAAATGGAAGAAACAAAAACACTGAAAAATTAAATGTTTTTTTTTTGTTAAATTTTTAAATAGCCTTTATTAAACTCAAAGTAGACATTGACATAGATTTTAAAAAGTTCGTAATTTTATAAAACCCATTCCTGCGTTCTTTCATCTTAATTTCATCTCTTTCATCCATTTTGTTTTTTTTTTTTATCTTAACGATACCGCCACACACATTTACAATCATTTTCCGTACTGGGATCCTCTGTCATGCACCATGCACGGACCTTTGGTCGATACCATCCAGTATCTTCAATACAAAACTCCTTGCAAGGACCTGCATCTTCTGGACATGTTACGAAATTTTCGTAGATTTTCTCCGTGTACGTATGGACCGATAGTGCTTCAATATAAAATGTATTTAGTTGCACCATATGAACCAATTTCTAGTTAAAAAATTTCGTTTAATTGTAATCAAGTTTTGCTTACCTTGGTGGTTGGTCAAAACCATTACCATCACTAATACTACCGTCACACTGGCAACCGATGGTGGCTTCATTACATTGGCGTAAACCCGCTAGAGCTGCTCGAGTAGAAGCTCGAGAATCCCCAGAGACAAACTTAATACTTTTTGTTTTGTTTTTTAAAAAAACTTTGCCTTTGACTGAGGTTTATAAATAATTTTGTTTGTGTTTTTACAACAAGGTATGCAGATTAGTAATGTTTTTTTAAACGTCGATTGTGATCGTGATTACTATACATTAACATGGCACAAATGGTCCATATGGCCGTTAATGACTTCATTATTCACAATGACAGGATATATAAGAAACTAACTGAAAAGATATAAAAATTGTCGTTTTTTTTAAAATAATTGTTGTGCGATGATGTTCATTAATATGATAAACTAGTAAAAAAAATATTTGTAAAAACTTAAATTATAGTAATATTTTAAATCACTTTTTGGGATTAAATTGATAATAATTTCAATTGGAAACAAACAAGAAAAACACCACGAAAGTTTTTAAATTGAATTTATTGTTTAATCTGCTGCTATGAGCGAATCGGTTTTAACCAAAATAAGTTAGAATTAACTGCATCCTTGATCCATATCTGTTTGATTAGTTGTCACTGAAATGCAGTCGGTTTTTTTTGCATACATGCAACATGTGACATGTATCGTAATTTATGAGCAATTAAATATATTTGACAAACCTAATCACTTTTTGCTGAACATTTAACCTTGAACTTGGTCAAGAGCCATGAAGATAAGCGTAATGTGAATTTATATAATGATTTGTTGGCCTAGTAATTACTTAAACAAAGTTCAGCACCGGCATGAGCACGACAGGTTAATGTATTTAAATTACGGCTGTAAATTTTACAGGGAAATAGTTTTGTCACTTTGTCATTTCGTGCAAAAACGTTTGTCCGAGAAAAAAAAACATTTTAAATTTCCGACCTCTTAAGTTTTAAATTGACCTTAAATCACGATCACCTTAAATTGGTAAGAAAAGATGCAAATTGTAGACTCGACTGGATTGTTTGACTGGTAGATAGAAAGTCGATTTCAGCTTACGCTTTACACATGTTTGCTGGAATGGAAACGAGAAGGAAAAATTTTCCCACGATATAACTTTTTACTTCTCTGTGCGTGTGTACCGTGCACTCGTTTTAAGTTCATTTTAACTAAAAATGGCTTGTCTATTTTCACCAAAAAAAAACGTTAAGAAAAGAGAAATTTTGCTTTGAAATTGTGAGAAAAGATTTTCCCGCCAAGTTATATTTAAACGTATGGGAGAATAAGTAATGCTTGAGTGTTGAGAGAGGTGAGAATGGTTGGTTTTTTCCGTGAAAATATAAATTCAGTAAAAATGTGAAAGGTGGATTTCCCTGGAGCAGAAATAAAAAGTAGAACAATAAAAAATGAAACTGTGTCTTTATTAAACTCAAAACAAATCATATTGACATCAATTTAAAAATGTTTTAAATTTTGAAAATCAATTCGCGCTTTCTTCTCAGTTTCTCCTCCATAATATTTGTTTTCTTAACGGTACCGCCACTGACATTTACAATCTTTTTCCATACTCGGATTTTCTGTCATGCACCATGCACGCACGTTTGGTTCATTCCAACCCGTATCCTTAAGACAAAATTCCCTGCAAGCAGCGTCGTCTCCAGGACACCCTTCAAAATCTTTGTAGATCCTCACCGTAGTCGAATTGGTAGTTTGCGTTTGGCAGAGAGCTTCAAAATATTTACAATTTGATTACAAAATTTCAATATAAACCAATTAGCTATTAAATTATATTTAATTGTATACAAGTTTAGTTACCTTGGTGATTGGTCAAAACCATAACCAGCACCAATACCACCGTCGTCGCCATTATCATAACAATTGATAGTGGCTTCATAATATATTGGTTCGCACTTCTTCTGGAGTTGGTCGACTTTTAAATTCAATCTATTGCAAAAATGACAATTAGCACAATTATAACTTTTTGTTTTGAAACAAGCTTTGGTTAGGCTTAACTGTGCTAAAGAAATAAATATAAAGAATAAAAATAATTTTGTGAACTTTTTAGCAATGAAGTCAATTTTATTTAACTTTTTAAACGTCGATCGTGATTACCATTCATTAAGATGGCACAAATGGCATGTGGTAATCACTTCACAATTTACAATGACAGGATACATTAATTTTCAAGTTATAAAAGTTACAGGCTTTTCTCAATTACTTTATTGCACGATTATTTATGTTGAATAACTAGTAAATAGTAAGAGATTTTTTTCCTTTTTATTGCCTTGTATAATGATATATCTTCGAGTGCCAATTTATATTGCATTATAAGTTTTACGAGTTGGTATAAAATCTAATGACGCCGATGGTGGGTGTTAAAATCAACTACTGAAATAAGATGAAACGGTGATATATGACTGTATACAATTACTATATTTTTTAAAAAATTAGTTGAATGGTTTTTAAAAAATAATCCATAAAAACTCAAAAGATTCAAGTTCCTCTCATGTATAAATTACTCAGACAGATACGCATACTTTGTCTGTGTATCTGAAGTTTTGTTCGCTTCACAAAAAAATTCCTTGCGTCTATTTTTAGGTAGAAATTAAAGTCCACATATTTTATATTTTCTTGAAAAATATTGTCTGCAAGAATGAAAAACAGTATTTTTTTATTTTGCTGACATATTGTACTTCATTTGTCATTTAAATCATGGGTTTGTGAATGAAAATATAGTAAAAGTAAGAGTGGAAATGTGAGTTATTTGATAAATCTCACTGAAATCAATAGCATAATAGCATTTCTGTACCTAATGCCAAATATGAGTATTATGTAATGACTAATGAGATTTAAATGAGAATAGCTATCAACATTCTTGGAATTATGGACGAACACTATTTTTTTGAGAATTATGCGATAAAATGAGTAAACACTGAACATGTTATGTACACATTTACCAATAATTCACCCCATGTGTTTTAATAAAACCCTGTGACCTATTTCCCCATCATGTTATAATTTTTTTTAAATAGTTTTTATTAAACTCAAATTAGCATTTACATTTACTTAAAATGTTCGTAATTTTTGAAAACCAACTCAGTTGCATCTCAGTTTCCTCCATATTAATTTATGCTTTTAACGCCACCGCCACACACATTTACAGTCATCTTTTTGCCCCTGCACAGCACAGCAAAAAGTTTTGTCGTATTTTAGTCGTATTTTAGTCGTATTTTTGTGTTTTAGGAAATTTAAGCACTTTGCTGCTCTCCATAAATACTCAGTTAATTGCTATGCAGAACTAAGAAAATATTTAAACGTTGCAGTGATCAATAATCAACGTAGTATTGGCGTGATAGTATTGATGATAATGGATGGATGGAGCCACCACGTCTAGTATGTAGACAAAGATAAGTTTTTTCGATAAATTCTCAATTTTCCTTTCATACATTAAACATGCAGACATGCAGACTTTGTATGATTTTAACCTGATTTTTTCACTCATTTCACAAAAAATTCCTGTCTATTTTTACGAAGAATTAAAAAAAAAATATGTTTTCCTCCCAAAATTTTGTTTCTGTGATTGAAAAACAGCATTTTTATATTTTATTGGCATATTTTATTTCATTTTTCATGGAATTATGGCTTTGTGAATGAAAATAGAGTAAACGTAAGAAAAAAATGTGAGCTATTTGATAAATCGCACTGGAGTCAATAACATTTGTACCTAAAGCCAAGTATGAGAGTACGTAATGACTAAATGGGATTTAAATGAGAATAGCCATCAACATTCTTAGAATTATGGACGAACACTATTTTTTGAGAAGTATGCAGTGAAATGAGTGAACATAATATGTCATGTACACATTTACCAAGAATTCACTCCATGTGTTCTAATAAAACCCTGTGACCTGTTTCCATATCTTCTTGCAAATTTTTTAAACTGTTTTTATTGAACTCAAATTAGCATTTACATTCATTTAAAATGTTCGTAATTTTAATAGCCAACTCATAGTTGTATCTCACAGTCAGTTTCTTCCATAACAATTTCTGCTTTTAATTTAACGCCACCGCCACACACATTTACAGTCATTTTCCGTACTTTTCTGGTCTGTCAAGCACCATGCACGGACCTTTGATGGATTCCATCCAGTATCTTTAACGCAATGCTCTTTGCAGGAACCTGCATCTTCCGGACAAGTTTCGAAATCTTTGTAGATTCTCTCCGTATTCGTAATGGCAGACAGTGCTTTTAAAATATATAATTTCATTATAAACTTACAAATGAACCAATTAGCAATAAAAATTCAATATAATTCTTACAAGTTCAGTTACCTTGTTGATTGGTCAAAACCATTAACAGTAC
>JAQIWN010002103.1:0-17247 GCA_034699025.1 Entomobrya cf. arborea Gr-Col-00668
GCAGAACAAAGTTTCCCTCCACGCCAATTTTATTTTGATAACACTAACAATGCTATGCAACAGAAAGTGAAAAGATTTAAAGATGCAATGACTACGACGGAAGAGAAAAACTTAGTGAAACATTTGAGTACTTGCAATAACTCAGCTTTAATACTTCCACGGTATAAGTGCAATTATATGAAACAATTAATGTATTTACAAAGAGAAAATATAAGTAAATATGTGGATATTGGTGAAGAGGTTTATTTCCAAACTTATCACACCTTTGGCTTTAAAGGTCCACTGCCTCGATATATTCTGCAACGTTTGAAAGGATTAAAGTCATCGGGCGTTCTGGAGTGGTGGCAGCATATTATCAAAGGGCATTCAGCTTCAGATGTCAAGTCGTCGATAAAAATATATCCAGCGTCTATAAATGGAAATATATTGGTTGTTTTTATAGTGCTATTAGTAGGAATCGGTGTGAGCCTTTTTATTTTTATAGTTGAACTCTGCAAGTATGCATTTTTGTTCCTTTCTTTGGTATGGATCTTAATTATCACGAAGCTTAAGGATTGTAGTAAAATAACATAAAGAAAACATAAATATCATTTTGTATTGGTAAATAAAAAAATGCATGTATACATTTAATTAATAAATAAGTTCATCGGCATGTTGTAACGTTTTATTGTTGTGGAAGTATTTTAAGTAAACTACATGTTATGAAAAATGTTGATGAACAATTTTCGAAAATCGTGTAAACTTGTACTAAGTGTAATCATCTTAAAGAAATTATGTATGTACATAGGGAAAATGCAAGTAAATATGTTGGATATTGTTGAAGAGGCTCATTTCCAAACTTACCACACCTTTGGCTTTAGAGGCAAAGTGCCTCGATATATTCTGCAACTTTTGAGGAGAATAAAGTCATCAGGTGTTCTGGAGTGGTGGCAGGAAATCATAAAAATGCATGTTGATACAGATTCTAAATCGGCCACAAAAATATATCCTGCGTCCAAAAGCGGAAATTTACTGGTTGTTTAAAGAGTTCTATTGTTAGGAATTGGTGTGAGCTTCTTTATTTTTACAGTAGAATGTTTAAATATGCTTACTAATTTTTTCTTTATTTATTTATCTTAATTGTGGCAACGTTTAAAAGTTGTGGTCGAAAAGTACGTGAACATAAAGGTAGACCTGAAAAATATGTCACTTAAATTTAACGGAAATGCATACAAACATTGCAATATGTTAGTGTGGGTAATAAATAAAAAATTTGCAAATGAAACTACTGTTAAGCCCTGAATTCGAAATTATAGCTCGGTATTGATGAATTTAAATTGTTATTTATTTCAAAACTAGAATTTTTATAAATGAACTTTAAAAATAAAAAATATGTACAGCATATTTTTTGTGTCCGTTTTTCTAACATTTTATAACTTTTGTTTTATAATGTATTTGCGTTTATTCGTAAAATAAATCCACATTTTCAAAATTAAAGACATTTCTGAAACTAGAAAAACTCGTAAACTAAAAGTTTGAAGTTTCATATTCAGTCTTAAGTCTGAATCATGTACTACATTTTCATATATTGTAAGGTAAACTACGTCAATTTATTTTTGTACGTTTACAGCAAAGCATCGTTTCATGATAACAACTACGTGATCACTGCGTTTAGAAGTGTTGAAAATGTTGACTCCGTACAAGTTACTGCTTAGTATCGACGAATGTTTCCAAAAACCCCCAGATAATTTCGAACGTTCGTATTTATCTCTAAATTATTATACCCCACACATGGATCTGTAACATTTGTTATTTCTTGATCTGCAATAAAAACTTAAATTGAATTGAATTTGTTATTGCCCATATATTAATTTGTATTGGAAATTTTAGAGCATGGATATTTTTATCAATCAGCGAAAACAAAACTAGATCCTAATATTTAGAATATTATTGTTGTCAAATTTTATTTGAGATGCAAAATCAAAATAATGAATTCGTAAGTTATGATAACTATTATCCAACTTAAATAGTGTCTGCTTTCTTTTACTGTTGTTTGATAATTGCTGCTGCAAACCTAACCGAATACATAATAATTGGAATAAGCTTGGGACTCAAGAGAACTGTTTCGAAGAAAAATATCACAGCACTTGTGCCTAAACCGTACCCCAATAAAATCAATACGACCACAATTTCTTCAAACCCAACATTGCTATCACGTTTTGTTTGAAGTCCATCACCATTACTATATTTAGACGAATACGTTAACAAGTCTGCTAAGCCGTACCAATTCCAAGTATCATTATTCCCACTATCAGCCCCCAGCTCAATTCCAGATTTTAATCGTTGTACTTGTTGGTTCACAACCAGTCTCCATTTAAACAGCTGTACCAAACCATTTTGTGCCATGATTCCAACAAACTTTTGGTACTGCCCTAAGAAAAAATATTGCCGTTTTGCAATCCAAAGTTGATGAGTGCTGAGAAAATATGTTTGATCGTAAGGCTCTACTATTTTTCGTTTCCCAAGTAAATTAAACAAAGGTTTGATATATCTCACTTTCCCTCTGGTGTGTTCGTTAAATAACATTGCAAAACGCTCTCGAATATTACAAGTTGATTCTAATTGGCTGCTATAAGGTGTTGATTTATCATTGGATCTATATTTCCAACAAGTCACAAGCTTTTGTTTGGTGAATAATTGAGTAAAATCTGATTCCAATATAAACCTAAATCTATGTTTTATTACCTCAACATGTTTTTGATTTATAGAAGGATTAACTTGTAGAACACCTAAATACAAATCCAATGGTTCTGAAATATCCACTGGTTCACCCATAACAAAAGGCAATTTAAACTGTTTGTGAAATAACTGAACAGATTCATTAGGAATATTTGTTGGTGGTGGAGGCTTTGTTAAATCACTATACATGTTCGTCGTGTACAAGTTTTTAATTAAAATTGCGGCGTACATCCAACTAAATATTAGAATTGCATTAACAGGCTTGTAAATTCTACACATATTGTTACCTTGTTCTACATAAACTGCAAGTAGCCATAAGACAATTTGTCTGTATTTCAATTTTGTAGACAACTTTAGCAACATCAGCATTAGAGACAAGTTGAATCCCAAAAGTAACAAAATATTAAACGGTAAAAATGTAAGGAATGACAGTATATTCATTTTGATTTTCTCTTCAGATTCTTCACTCGACAATACCACAAAAAATCTAAATCCGCTAAAGCTTGGTCCATCTGATAAAAAGTAAGCGTTGCCTATACTTTTTGTTGCAGGCTCTGAATTGGATTCCTTGTAAAATAGGACTTTATTCATTTCCCTAAAACAAGAGTCAATCGTACAGTTTACAAATCTTGTGAATTCTCCTAGGACACTACGTCGTACAACTAATCCATATTCTTGTTCTTTGGTAATATTTATTGGTTTGTCAGCTCCATAATAATTCCAATTTGAATGCAATTTATCTAAGGTGTCCTTAACTTGTTTTATAAACAGCTGTGGCTTAATAACTGTAACTGATAAATACTGGAAGCTAAATGTTCGAGCCAAGTTTCCATCTATTCCGTCCCATTCTGTTTGTAGCTTATGTCTAAAAGTTACGCATGTATAACATCCGAGGAACAATTTGACAGTTTTTGAAGCTGTATTTTCTGTATCAATAAATAATAGAACAGTTGAGCCAACAATACTCTTAGGCATTGTGACGAAATTATGTTCTAAAGGAAGTACTTTACTATATTTTAAATGAAATATAAAGAAGGTTGGGAAATAATTTCGACTCGTACTTCCGGCACCACTAAAGTTAATAACTTTATGAGAATCTGGAAATAAAACGGTGGTGAGATTTTTTGTAAATGTTACACGATCCAGCAACGAACCAACTTGTAACACTTTAAACTGAACAACACAAACTTCCTGGAACCTTTGATATGTAAATAGTTGTTTATATATTGAGGAAAGAGATATATTTTTATAATTTACTGGTTCGTTAGTTTTACTAGGCAAGCTTCCGTTGTCATCGTATTGATGTGAATCGTACAGAATAATAACTAACTTTTCAGTTATTGTGTAGACGTGATCACGTTCATGAAAACTTTGAAAATAAAATGTGCAGTTTTCGAAATAATTTAAGTAGTTCATTCTATGACGTGCAATAAATGAACCTCTAGATTGTCTATAGGAATTACTTAGCAAGAATAACAATCCAACTTGGAAGATACTCATAATAAACTTCGTAAATATGTGTTACCTTTCAGTTCAACAACTTTTAGAAATTAATTTGATGATGATAGTAGTGATACCATTGGTGCCGAAAGAGGCGTAAAATTCCAAGGCCATTTTTTGCTTAAAAATATTTTACGGAATAAGTAGTTTATTGATTTTTGGTTGTGTAATATTAATATTATTTTTGTGATTTGTGTATGCAAGAACGAATAGTATAAAGCAAAAACGACGTTGAAAATATACGGTAAAAGTCTTTTTAATACCATTTGACACTACACAATAAACAAAATTGATGATCATTCATAACTAAATATTTTTTCAGTTTTTTTCTAATGTAAACTATTTATCCAGATCTATTGTTTATTTAAGCCACTCCCTTTTATTGGATTCTGTAAACTAATTTTGTTTGTATTGTAATGGATATTTCGACATTGAATTAAGTATAATATGATGTTTTACGTTGACATAACCGTCATTAGTAAAATCGCCATACAAAGTTCAAGCCCACCATAATCCAAATACAAAATATCCGTTTGGTAAATATTAGGTAGGATGAAAATTGTTTTGTTTAATTTCCAAAAATAAATTCAGTTTTATTTTTGACATGAAAATGGGTATGCTACTAAAATGTCTTTAAAAGATGAATATTAAATAATAATAAGCTGTCTTATTCAGTTATGTCTTCAAGGAACACATTTAAGTTTGAAACTGGTACATCGTTTCGATTGTACTTGTGTATAACTTCGTTTGTTAACAAACGTTAGGGTAATAATACATAATTAGCCTATTTTGAAGGCGCACTTTAATCCATTTTAAACCATTCTCAAGTCTATGAGAGAAAAATATTGTAGACTGGATATAGTTAAGCTAGAAATCAATAAAAGTTATCACCCTCCCTAAATATTAACAAGAAAATATTTGCATTGACATTTATTTGCTTTATTAAACTCTATAAATTGCATAAATTTGTTCAAAAGTGTAATTCAAAGTATATTGCATAACAATACGTATAAGAAAAATGTTATAGTTAAGAGCATATAAAAGTAAATAATGTGACCATTTTTATTTCCAAATTGCAGGTAAATAATTTCTAGCCGAACTTAGCACTTACTGTTAATGATGAACAAATGAATGCCATACTTTAAACTTGATTCGTCAACATTTTTGTTTCAAGTGTACGTACTTCCTGATTTTCAATGAAGACAAAATAGAGAAACAAAGTTTGTGGTCATCAAAAGTCCAATGGTTAAATAAAAGCAAGAATAATACAAAATTGTAAATATATAAGGTAAGAAAACAGCTGTAAAACGGTGTTACAAGACAAATAGTTTCATTGTGCCATGGGGTTTGCAGTTATTTACTTATTTTGAAACTACTATTTTATTGACTAAAAATGTCAGCTTTTACGTATATTTTTTTTTTCTTTGTTATCTTTCTTTTTAACGCATACTACTTGGTATGCTTTTTAAGACTTGTAATTTATTTTGCACAAAACCAGTACTGAATAAATTGGATATCTTGGTTTTATTTTATTTAAAACACAGCAATATTTATTTGTTGCTTAAATTTTACAGGCTAAAAAATTTCAATTGTCATTGCGACCTTTTATTACATTAAAAAATCTTTAGTGACCATAGATCTTTCATGCTTTGATATAAAGAGCAATGCATCCCTTTCTAAAAACTAACTAACATTGATAACCGTTACTTGCTTTCCTTCAGGATAATTTGTGGAGTGACAAATATTAAGTCATCTCAATTTTCTCCGCAACTGTGATTCTTTAAATTTCTAACGTTTTCCCAAAGTCAATAAAGTACGAAACACACCCTTGATAATTCCTCTTATATATTTCAAAACAGTTATTCTTTTAATAATATAAGCCCTCTCGTAATGAATCATAATAGGTTTGCATGATTTTCTGAATTTGCTCATAAATTTTCTGTCTTTTGGCGTCTTCCAAACATGGTATTTCAACGACTTGAGAACTTTTTCACCATATTTATGAATATATCCCGAAATCTCTAGAATTAGTACCCAAGTGCACACAGTTATTATTGCCCAAGACGTCATAACCAATTGAGTAGTAGTACCCATCTTATCTCGGTGCTTACTCAGAAGAAATGCGACGAACACAACAAGTTGCGTAATCAAGGTTTGTGCTGGAACTAATAGCAAACCGTAACCTGCCATTATAACACGCACAGTTATCTGAACTTCTCTGTAAACCAATGGTAAACGAATTGGAGTTCTTAAACTTTTAACAGTATCATATTTTATATTTTCAACATTTAATTCTTTGACGCAAAATGGCACGAAAGCAGTGGTTATAACTATAATAAATATCTGATGACAGGATACCATCATAAAAATAATAAATGTAATTTGAATATGCCATAAGTGTGAAAAAAATATTGAAATAACGGAACTAAAGTAGTAATGTTTTTTGTACAGTACAAAAACACTTCCGACAAAAACTGGATTTTTGGGACGAAAAATGAAGAAAAGGTTAATGAAAACCCAGCCCAAAGTACATGTTAAAATAGAAAGTCCAATGAAAAATTCCATGAAAACATTTCTTGACCTCATCGACCTGTACCCCGATTTTGTGTAGTATCGACCTTAAAATAGAAACGATATATCAGTATGTTGGTATAATAGTTAAATAAGTTAAATAATTTAATGAAACTTACCAATGTATTTTATGTATTGTAAAACAGTATTGTACATTAGAAGACCATTGTTGTCTGGCCAATGAAAAACTGAAAAGCCCAAAGAAGCTAGTAACCAGCCAATGCTAAACGCGTAACAGATATTAAAGCGTTTAATATTTCCCATATAGTAATATTGGATGCCTTTTATGAAAATACGTAGACCCCACAAGAAAAATGTAAAAAGAAGGTAATATGACTTTTTGCGATTTTTGTCACATTTAGCAAGCGTTTGAGTATCTGGTTTCCAAACAAATGGAATCGCTCCAAAATACCCCAAAATGTTAAAATATTTTCCAATAAGTGAATAAAACTGTTGAGTTAGCATTTTAATTCAGAAGGTTTAGAGTTATGTAAAGAAATAACAAAGAGCGCTGATTCTAGTAGGAATGGAATCGAGTGCTTAAAAGGTTTCAGCTAATTGTATTGAATTATGATTGCTGACGTATTTCTCCACAATCACAAAGCATACGTTAGAACAAACTGTTATGTTAAAATGTTAAATGAAACACTTGTTGTTAAGTTATATGTATCTGAACATGAAATTTAGTCGGATTTTGAAATTGTACGTTATTGCAGACTCTTAAAGTATAAAAGAAATAATAACTGTAATTTTGAAAAATTGGAGGATAAATTGAACGTTCGAACTTTTTATTATCGTTGAAAACAAATAAAATATGTGAATAACATATGGATTTAGACTGATTTTAGTTATAAGTTTTGTATTCTTTAAAACAAAGACCGTTTACTTCGAAGGCTAACGATTTTATTTGCAATCACAGTAGTAATTATTTCTTGTTTTACTTCTCCTTGAATTCATTATTGTAGTCCCAAGTTTTAATTTCAGGTAACTTGCTTTAAATCAAAGATGAAGCAAAAATGTTTTAATAATACTATATCACAGTACAATTATCATGTCTTTAATCGGCTTAATGAAATATTCTTTTAAAAAAACTATTTTGATTCAACGTTTTACTTTCAATATCTCACTTTTTCATTTTTGCTACATATATGCAGTGAATTAGATGGCTTAAAATTCTGTTTACACAAAATCAGTGATTGATAGATTTTTCTGCATTGCTTTAGCTTGAAAATAAAGTTTTTTAATAATTATTTGAATGCTATGAAATTATGAAAGCTTATTTGTTTAAGCTTGCACTAACAGGTGTTAGGAAGTATTGAGTCTGTTCACTTTAAATTTCTACTATATTTCACAAAAGTCCTAACGTTTACCTAAGGTCAATAATGTACGGAAATCTCCTTTTATTATACCTCTTGTATACTTCAGGACAGTAATTCTTTTGATTGTATAAGACCTCTCGTAATGAACCATAATCGGTTTACATGACTTTCTAAACTTGTTCATTAATTTTCTTTCTTCTGACGATTTCCAAATATGGTACTTCCACGAATTCAACACCTCTTCGCCATATTTGTGAACGTATCCTGCCACTTCCAAAATAAGTACCCAAGTGCACACGGAAATTATTGCCCAGGAAATCATCACCATTTGTGTTGTAGTACCCATTTTATCTCTGTGCTCACTCAGGAGAAACGACACAAAGACTACAAGTTGTGTAATTAAAGTTTGTGCGGGAACTAGCAGTAGGCCAAACACAGCCATAATGATACTCAAGGCTATTTGAACTTGTCTATAAACTAAGATTAAACGCTGTGGTGTTCTTAAGCTTTCAACTGTGTTATATTTTGTCTTTTCAACATTTAATTCCTTGACGCAAAAGGGTACCAAAGCTGCGGTTATCACTATTATAAATATTTCGTGAACAGCTACCATCATGAAAATAATGAAAGTTATTTGAATGTGCCACAAATGTGCTAGGAATATAAAAATTGATGTGGTAAAGTAATAGTAGATTCTATACGGCACTAATATACTTCCAACGAAAACCGGAATTTTTGGTCGAAAAAAAGAAGAAAATATTAACAAATATCCAGCACACCATGCATGTTAGAATTGAAAGGGCGATGAGAAATTCCATGAAAAACATTCTTGGCCTCAATGACCTATAGCCTATTTTGGTGTAATATCGACCTATAGGGAAAGATTTTAATTTGTAAGCTTAAACGTTAGCTATTTCCAGATTGGTATGTATTGCATATGTTGTGGGAAGACTTACCAATATACTTTGAATACTTTAAAACTGTGTTGTACATTAGAAGTCCGCCGTTGTTGGGCCAAATAAAAATAGAAAAGCCCAAAGAAACCAGTAGCCAAGCAATACTGAAGACGTAGCAGATATTAAAATGTTTTATATTTCCTAAGTGGTAATATCGAATGCTCTCCGAAAACATCAGCAAACCCCAAAGCAAAAATGTGAAAAGAAAATATTCAAATTTTTTGCTGTTTTTGTCACATTTTGATAGTGTTTGGATATCAGGATTCCAAACAAATGGTAATACTCCAAAATACCCCAAAATGTCAAAGAATTTACCACAAAGTGAATAAAATCGGTGGGTTAACATTTCAGCTTTGAAGCTTGAGAGTTGTAGGATTAAATTTTAGTGACTATTATTTGTAAAACTATAAAAAGATTTATGGACGTTAAAAACATAAATGTATATAAATGGAAAAAATTGAAGGGGTAATCTCAAAGTATTTGGTACTCAAACTTTACCCTAACCATCACAAATTACACACTTTGTTTAACTGCTATCAGGTTCTGGAGAATGACAGTTATGGAAAGCCTATATTAACTCATGTGCTGGAATGTACAGTTTACCCTATTAAAGTAATTGTACAATGTTGTCTATTGAAACTTCAAAAGAAATGATACCAGTGATTAAAGTAAAAATTTGGACGTCAGTGAATTATAGGGCATTATTCGTTGCTAAAAAATATTTAAATTACTATAATTTCTCAAATCTAACATTACTTTTACGTTTTGTTGAAAGTCCATCGCTTTCACTTTACTTATGTTTTTAGAAAAATATGTAAACCATTCTGCTAAACTCTACTACTTCAATTTTTATAGAATTCTCAGCACCAGCCCAAGTTGCACTTAAGATTTATGTTTTTGAACTTGTTGGTTTACATTAAGCCTGTATGTAAACAACTGTACCAATTTGTTCGCAAATAAATTCCAAAAAAATATTTTTACTGCACCATAATATATTTACTCGAAGATAAAAAATGGCATTAGTTGCCATAAAAATCTACCAAAGAGCTAAATTCACCCATATCAAAACACTACTTATCGACAAGGCTTCTTGAATAATTATTGTGAACCGTACTTACATTAAGTAAGTAAACATATGCCTACAAATTTGTCTGTAGAACAACTTGTTTAATTTAATATGTGGCTTATAGATTCTTACAGTTATTTAGACATTTAATACTTATCTATTAAAATTTGAATAAACAACATAAATGCAGGTAACATTACATTACTTTTTGGCAATAGTAAACATGATTTTCTTGTTTTTAAACTTTTCTTTTCGAGTAATTTTAGACAACAAACTTAACGTTTTCCTATAGTCAATAAAGTTCAAAACACAATTTATTGTGTCTCTTAGGTACTTCAACACAGTAATTCCTTTATTTGTATTATATTCTGTTTCGTAATGAAACATAAGGGGTTTACAAGACTTTCTAAACGCGTTTATTAACTTGTAGCGTCTTCCATGAATGGTAATTCAGCAACTTTGGAAGCCTCTTCAATGCTCAAATCTATTAAAAAATCATTTTACTTCAGCAAACTGAATTGGAGATTAAAAGTGAACATTGTATTGCCACTTGTAATCAATTGGTATTTTATTGACCACGCAATGCTTAACGATATCATTTTAAATTTTAAAAAAAATATTCAACACATTGATTTTACGTTTTAATTAAATCAAGTAACAGATTATGACCTGAAAGAAAATAAATAATAGGTAATAAGTCTTGAACATAAAACACAAAAATCATTAAATGAAATTCTTAGAAAAAAATTGAATTTCTCCAGTCATTTATACATAAATTACTCTTTTCCTAGCGTAAGCAATGTTCGAAATATTCCTTTTGTCAAACCTCTAAAATATTTTAAAACTGTGATTCGTCGAATGATATATGCTCTCCCAAAATGTATCATCATTGGCTTACAAGACCGTCTAAATTTACTCATCAATCTTTTGTCATATCTGGATTTCCAATTATGGTACTTCCAAGACTTCAACACATTTTCACCATTTTGAAAAACATATCCACCTACTTCAAGTACACCAATCCACGTAACAACTGCCAACACAGACCAAGACACCATCACCATTTGTACAGTTGTGCCCATTTTGCTTCCATGCTTACTCATCATTAAACTAACAAACATAACTAACTGCGTAATCATTGTTTGTGCCGGAACTAACAAATATCCTAGAACTTGATTAAGTATTTTATCTACAATTTGGACCTGTCGATAATTTTTTATTAAATACTTTGGTGTCCTTAATTTAGCAATTGTTTTATGTCGAAATTTTTTCACATTTAATTCCTTAAGGCAAAATGGAATAATAGATCCGACAGTAATTAGACCAAATATTTGTAGGAATACTAAATACATAAATACATTGAACGAAACAAGCAACTGAAGTATATGTGCAATCAGTAAAAGGGGCATAGCTATATATGGAAATTCCGTTAAATAAATAATTGCAAACCTTCCAACAAAAACTGGGGTTTTTGGGAAAACGAGAAAAAATAGATTTACAAGCAACCATGCTGCTAAACCGCAAATAAATGAAAGAAGCATTGCTGACTCAATAACAAGTCTTGTCCTTTTTCTTGATGCTTCTCCTTCAGATGTATAGTATTGACCTTAAAATCAGAACGGCAATAATAACAACTACATTTAATTTAAACATGTTTCCTAAATGACTGAACTTACCAACATATTTTGAATAACCAAGAACCGTATTTAGCATGAGGAGACCTTCGTAGTTTGGCCAGTGAATCATTGCAAAGCATGCAATGATCAAGTAGTCACCAATACAAAATAGGTAACAGAAGTTGAAGTTTTGAAAGTCATGCAATCTATAAAATACTATTGCGGCAACAAATAAATAGATGCACCAAAGAATAAACCATGCTAAAACGAAAAGCGACTTCTGATGTAACTTTTTGCATTTTTTAGTGTTCTAGTCTCGGTATCCCAGGAATATGGGAGTACTCCAAAATACCCCAGAAACTGGAATAATTAAAACTGTAAAAACGCAAGCTCAGCATTTTGACTCTTAAATACCTAAGTCCTAATGTTCCGCAAAGTACTGGTATGTAACCAGAGGACAACACTAAAAGAAGCGGATGTTGTATTAAAATTGCTATCAAAAATAGCAATTTTTCATTATTTTTACCATGTTATTTTCAAAATAACATTAGTTTGAAGTTAATAAACCTTTTTTTTGTAAATTGCTTTATAACCAAAAATTAAAGCATTTAATTTGCATTAAACTCTTGCAAAATAAAACTTAGAGTACTAAAATGTATACATGTAAGAATTAAGTTCCACTCATGATTTTGAACAAAACTTTTATTGAACTATTTTGACTGAAAGAATAGTTTTAGTATTGCAAACAAAACAAGTAGTCTACCAGTTAATTTTTAATGGAGCCATCTATCTTAAATTAGTACATAAAACTATCTTATTGTCATTTAAAAAATTTATACAACGAAATTGTAGTTCTTACTACGGAAACTAGATATATATATTTGAAATTGCCGTTTAATATATTTTTTATAAAGTAGCAAGTTTGGTATGTACAATGCTGGCTTTAATTTGAGAAATTATTAGAACATGTTTTTACTAATCAACTACTTAAACAATCCATTTATTTACATAATTGTTTTATATGTTGAAAAGATTTTTTATAAATATTTAGTATTGGAACGAATTTCATGGGAAATTAATTTTCACCAGCCTCAATATTTAATGCAACATTTGTGTATATTCTTTTGATCGCAAAAGTTCATGAATTAGTACAATAAATCAATTAAGGCTACCTCGTGTTCGAAACTGGAATTAATTTTAAAATACACACATATCAAGTTTTAAAGGTAATTAGCTTTGAGAAGCCTCAGAAATTCAGGCTTAAGAAATTTTAACTGATAAAGTCAAACTCCAAACCAAATTTTATGCGGGTTATATTTTTACTTACGGGTTTTGGTAATCGAAAACGAGAGTAAACAATAAAAATTCCATGCCATGCTATCTTAAAGCTTTGATCTAATACAGAGCAAGCAATTAAAGAATAGTTGTTAATTTAAAAAAAATATATCATAAAACAAATACGCCAATCAATGAACCAATCAAACTGATTTATATTTATTGTAAAAACGCTTTATAGTTTAGACAAATGGCTGAAGCGAAAACCCAATAAGACCAGCGTCGCGGCGTCACAGTAAATATCCTGGGTGACCCAAATAGCCCAAGTGGCTATGCTGAGTCAAAATTTTCCAAATTGAGCGGTGACGCCTGTTATGTGCCACACAAGATTTCGAATATACGATAAAATCCCATACCCCACGTATCATATGAACACACGTAATCAATTTGTGTTTATAAGCTTTACCAAATATACCAACATAAACGTTCAAGACAAAAGGCAACTTTACAATTCTTCTTCATTTTGATTAAATCATATCAAATACTATATACAGAAAATATACAACCAAATCAACAAGTCATGATACAAACATACTAAAATCCAAGATTAAAAATCAATAACAAAGGAAAACTGTTCTTTCAATTTTCCATGTACACATATAAAAACTACTCTTTACCTATCGTAAGCAATGTTCGAAAAATTCCTTTTGTCAAACCTCTAAAATATTTTAAAACTGTGATTCGTCGAATGATATATGCTCTCCCAAAATGTATCATCATCGGCTTACAAGACCGTCTGAATTTACTCATCAATCTTTTGTCATATCTTGATTGCCAATTATGATACTTCCAAGACTTCAACACATTTTCGCCGTTTAGAAAAACATAACCACCTACTTCAAGTACACCAATCCACGTAACTACCGCCAATACAGCCCAGGACACCATCACCATTTGAACAGTTGTTCCCATTTTTCTTCCATGTTTACTCATCAATAAGCTTACAAACATAACTAATTGAGTAATCAGAGTCTGTGATGGAACTAACAAATATCCCAGGATTTGATTTAGAATTTTGTCAACGATTTGGATCTCTCTATAAACTTTAGTCAAATATTTTGGTGTTCTTAATTTATCAACTGTTTTATGTCTAAGCTTTTTTACATTTAATTCCTTAAGGCAAAATGGTATAACGGATCCAACAATAATAAGAACAAATATTTGTAAAAACACCAGACCCATAAATACATTGAAAGAAACAGCCAAGTGAAATATATGTGCAAAAACTCGAATAGGTATAGTTACGTATGGAAAGTCGGTTAAATAAATTATTGCAAACCTTCCAAGAAATACTGGAGATTTTGGGAAAATGAAGAAAAATAAATTTACAATCAGCCAACCTGCCACACCGCAAATAAATGAAAGCAACATCGACGTTTCGAGCAAAAATCTTATACTTTTTCTTGAATTTTGTCCATCACTGGTATAGTATTGACCTTAAAATTCGGAAACATTTTAATTATTTGAGGATTTTACTTTTATGTACTTAACATAACAGTTTAACTTACCGACATGCTTTGAGTAATTTAAAAGAGTGTTGAACATAATGAGACCTTCGTAGTTTGGCCAGTGAATCACGGCAAAGCAGGCAATGATCAAATAGTTACCAATTAAAAATAAGTAACAGAAGTTGAAGCTTTTAAAATCGTTCATTTTGTAGTAGACTATTGTACAAGCAAATAAATAGACGCACCAAACGCTAAACAATGTTAGAAAATAGAATGATTTTTTATGTAACTTTTCACATTTGTTCAAGTTTCCAGTCTCAGCGTTCCAAGAATATGGAAGTAGTCCAGAATACCCCAACAACTGAAAAAACTTTCCACCATACTTGTAAAAACGTAAACTTAGCATTTTGACTAAAAACTTTGATGGTGTCCCGTAAAGTATTGAAAAACGACTTATTGTAAAATTTAAGACATCACTTATAAATACTTTTGTAATTGTATCAGCAATATTGAATTAAACAATTTTTCTTTTGTGAGTTTTTCCATGTCTTTATTAAAATAACATGAATTTAAGGTTAATATTTCAGTAAGACTGAAGTCCAATTATAGTTATACATTAAAACGTTATACTTCCAGTCAACTGCTGCAAAATATAACATTAAATTCCAGGTACCAATTAATTTTTGACAAGGTTATCTGTTGTAAGGCAAGGCATGAATTTATGTAACTGCCAATGAGCGATTGAAAAATTTAATGCAATTACAAAGGTAATTATAGCTATTAAAAAGCAAACCAAGTATTTCACATAAATCTTGAAAATATGATTACTATGCAGCAATAGGTTTTGATTTTACATTGTTGAACGAAATTTTAGCAACTTTTGGAATTTTTTACGAACTAATAATTTATACAATCCGTTGTTTAAAATAATTTCCATGCATGTCAAAACGATTTTTTTTAAAATTACTTACCTTGAAACTAAATTCATGAGAGATACAATTTCATCAGGCTCAACTTTTAATACAACATTCCCTCAAGGACATTCATTTTCTAGCTAAAAGTAAGGAAAGTAAATTGATTTGATAGATTTGACCCACTACGTACACTAAACAAAAATCGTTTAGAAATTAAAAGCACAAAAACTTTAAAAACTGATCAATTTACGTAAGCCATTTATTATTTTTGCCAATAAATTTATTTTTATGCTGTTAATGTAATGTACACTGTGATTCGTATAAAGTAAACGTTTACCTGAACAGATGTGATAAATTTCATGCAGGGCTATCTCAACCCCAAAATAACGAAGAAACAAAGAAGACTTGATAATTTTTATATCATGAACTAAATACGTCATTCAATAACCAAACTAAAATTTTCCAAATATACGATTATTAAAACCTAATGGTTTAGATATGGTGCAATAAAACTTCTTTTCTGATAACTTTCATAATAATATAAAATGCAATCCAAATGCAATATGCTTATTATGTTTTATAAACTTACAATCTGTTGAAATGCACTAATTTGATTTGAAAATTTTTGGACGCCACAAACAAGGTCGTTTACTATTAATCTTCAAGTATTGGAAAATACTGATAAACGAAACTTTGGGATTTTCGATTTTGACATTATGAAAATAATATGAGTCATTTACAGTTAAATGTACCATATTGTTTTTCAGAAACATATACTGCAAAGCCTAAAATTTTAGTTAAAACGGTTTTGATATGCTTAAAACGAACTAAAATCCATTTTACCAGTTTTTTTTTAAATTTCCAACACTCCACGGGTCCTTAAATAATAAAACTTTATTTATAAGAAAGATAAAAGAGATTTGTTTTATTCATTTGAAGCGCGAAAACGTTTTAAACAATAATACTTAAATTTGAGGCGAATAGTGTTTTCTGTACCAAACTGTTTTGACGTGCGGCTGATCGATCTATCGTAATAAGTTGACATTTTTCTAGTTCTGCATTTAATATTAGTTCAAAAAATTATGATTTGAGTTTGGATTTTACAACTTTTAATCATTTTTAAGTTCTTCTCTGTAGATTTGGTGCCAAATAGCGTAAACAAAGTACATAATAATCACACAAGATATGAAAAAGTTGATTTATTAGCATGTAAACGAATGTTGAAGGCATGTCATACTGACTGTGAGTAAATTTCACAGTAAGATTACAGAATGTGTACAGAATTTTGTTTCATCTTTGTTTATAAATCCATTACATTATCTATTATTACTTTTTACTTTTAGTAAAATATGGTCATGGATTATGCATGATTTGCTTTGTCTGTACTTATAAAGCAAAGAAAATGTTATTAGTTTGGAGTTGCTACATTTCAAGGCCAATATTAAAATAAGTTGTGTACGCAGCTTAATCAGATGCCTAACTACATGAAAGCACGGGCTGCTCTTTGTAATGGTAAACTAAACAAAAACAAATTGATATTCCACCGTGAGTCACGTACATACATTACAAAACAATACATGCTTGTAACATGACGAATAGTCTTTCACTGTCTAAAAAATTATGTATTTAAATATATGAATCATAGTAAAATCCAATGCTTGGAATTCCTATTGAGTTTAAGCCAAATTTTTAAACAACTTAGAAGGAAATGTGCCATAAAAGTTGTTTCAGTTATTCTTCGTTAGGTTGTGCATTATTATGGGTTACTAACTCTAATTAAAAGTTGAAATGCATTCGTTTTATT
>JAQIWN010002104.1:0-17242 GCA_034699025.1 Entomobrya cf. arborea Gr-Col-00668
TATGATAAGTATGATCAAACTCTACAAAACTCATTTTTCCATCCAATTAAAATCAAAATACAAAATTATGTGCTTAAAATAATTATCATGTTTTGCTTGATTGCATTTTCATAATATTATTATTATTGAGAGAGAACTGATCAGCCTCAAGTTTTATTTGCAATTGTAAGGAAAACTTTAACAAATATCCACATTAAGTCCCCTCTAGGGGAAAGGTTAAACAATACGCAATAACCTCTAATCCCAGTATTTTGAAAACAAATAAGTGATTTAATTTAATTGCATAAAACTAAACATCTTATAAATACGAAATACTCCCATTTTATTCCTATACCTTATTGCTTTTTTTCCTCTTCATCCTTGGAAAAAATAATATCATTCAGATTTGATGAAAAGTATCCGGTTTCATCATACTTGTTTGCATGGAAGAAATTAGCTAGAAATGGGGAAATTTATGGTAAAAATTGGCATTGGAAGGACAAGTGTTATGAAAAAAGCCGAACCCAGCCAGTCTGACTGACACCGCTGAGAAGTTATCTAGCTATTTAACACATCATCCTATCAACGATTCCCATTAGCGATAAACTATCAGAAAGCTAGTTAACATGACGTGTCGTAACGCAAACATGCACTGGGTTCGTGAATTTTTACCAGTTAACGAAAATTTGTCTGCAGTGCACAATTTATGAAAAATGTTGTCCAAGGGTATTACATAATTACATAACAACTCTAATCATTTTTAAAAACAAGGCTGTTCCAAGAGAACATGCAAAACACATAAAGTAGACGCATGCCCAGTTGTTGAAGTGGAAGTGCATATCATGATGATGAAATGATAATGTTTAGATTCTCATCATTCAAAAGAAACGATTACCAATTTGTCCTCGTCATAACTAATCACCAGAATGACTTCATTTCATGGCGTGGATTAATGTTTCAAGAAAAATTAAAAATAGATAGAGTTCACACTCTTACTTTACACTTTCTCATCACACCAGTCAAGAGGTGTGAAACTTTGGACTGTTAATGGTCTCATTTCTATTTTCATACAAACTGTCTACTAATTATTGCGAATGTAAAACTATTTGGCTGTTATTGACAAGCCATTTTCTGAGTGAGTGAATTCATGTTGTATTGTAATTGTAAGCACGTAGAGCAATCGACAGTTACATTATATTATGCGTTATACCAGTTAGCAATTCAGTTTGGTCCAGTTTAAAAAAAATCATAAATAATATTTCAATCATTGGAAAGGTCATTTTCTGAAAAGAAGAAGAAAAAGATTTTGGTATATATATCAGATATAAGATCATACTTGCTTTGACTTATCTGATCGCACAGTATAAGTATTTATCTTATCTACCTCAAAGGGCAAATCAAATATTTTCGTCGCAATTTTTTAAAACTTAAGTCAAAACAATTGTGCTGATACTACAGATGTATACTAAAAGTTTGCCGAAGCTGTTGTGGTAGTGGTACCAAAGCAAAAGAACATTATATTTATTCCAAGAAAGATTTAATTTGAATTTAAACCTAGTGACCTTTCCTCAATTTTTGCGATGATAAAACTAACTAATAGACTATTTATTTAAATACGGTTAACTTAAATATGTAAGGCCAAAGGTTTTTCCTCCTATTTGCCCGATGCATTTCTCAAAGTAAAATCAATAGTTGATGCAGTCCCACACACAACGCCTTTTTGCCGTGTTTAACAACTTTATTGATTAAAAGCTAATTTGAAAGAGGATAATACGATTAGTTTTTTCTAAAAAAATAAACTACACTATTTACGATACCGCAACTTATTTATTGATTTTAACTTTTAACTTCTTCAAAAAAAATAACCAGGGTCAGCTCAGCTCAGCTGCCGATGTTTTTTAGTTAAATTTTGATATACGGGAAAGTTCATTACGGTCATGATCTACCATTTAATTTTTATTTATTTAACTAAAGTGGGTACTCAAGTCAGGTATCAACTACCGTTAAAGATGCTTATTTTTCAATTAATAAATTATTTTTCGGGGTCATGCTAATCTATGCATCCTTCTATTTTTGCAAGAATGATATATTATGCATTAAATGTTAAAATGTAGACCTTAATGCATGTATATGCATTAATAAGCATAATTTTCGTACTGTTTGTCAATTACTTGGATTCGGATAGGTCAGGTCAGTACAAAAATGATGTCGTTCGCGAAACTCTTACGTTAGCGATTATAATTCATAGTGTGCTAAAATTATTATGAGCAACTTACTTTTAGAGGTGTATAAATGTAATCTAATTGTTTTAGTCTATATTACAATCATAGAAAATAGAGGATCTATAGAGTATGTATTATGCATAATTTATTAGCACTTTTTTATGTATAATGCATGCTAATGTCAAGCAATATTACTCATAGTCTTAAGATATTATAAAGGCATTATTGTATGCACATTTTTATAGTAAAATCTATCAAATATCTATCAAATATCGCATTTACAAACATGTATGCAGGGGCAGATTTTTTCCAGGAATTCACTTATTTCATGGCGATCGAAGATCGATGCTCCATATTTTGAGTTCATTCATGCAATAGCATGGTTCATGATAGAAATTTGACGTACAAAATAAAAGAACAAAGATCTCAAGTTATGTGTCTTAATTCATATTGAATATATACATAATATTATGCATGTCCACACTTCACGCAATTAATCGCACATTGGACCATATTGTGACCTCGGTATTGTATTAAAAAGGGGGTGTGATCTGTGACGCAGTTAGGAATTTTTATGTTTGGATACAGTGGAATGATCAATTATTGATTATGAATACTATCCGATCCTAACAAGAAAATGTTGCGTACTACTTACTTCGCAGCAGTTTTTGTTAAGTAGTGTGGGACTTACGACTTACTGTCTTATCTTCTCCATTTTTATTAATTAATTTCGTAGCTTGAACTATTGTCCTGGTTTGAAACACAAAATCAGGAAAAAGTGACCAAAATTGTTTTTTCAGTGTTAATTAACTCGTTTGGAGATGTGAAATGAAATTATGAAGGGTTTAACGGATGTTGGTTTAAAATAGTAAACTCAAGCTTTCGAAATTTAATCAATTTCTTCTTCAGGAGTACAGTTAGAGAAAACTTTTGTTTGGAGATAACTAAAATTGATGTAAAGATTGGTGACTAGGAATTATTGAAAAACTTGGAAAAAGCACAATTTTTTTTAAAATTGTATTTTGAATTGCATGAACATTACTGGCAATTCATGATTTTGTTTGGGGAAATAAATTTCTTAGATTTATAACTTTTTATTGCACGAAGCTGCTCCATTTTGCATTAACCTGGAAGTATATCCTTACCTTTTGCAACAAATCTATAGGAAACATTGCGTGTGATTCATTTTTTTCACGAAAAAGTCATTTAACTCAAACCGACTGGAACTTTGAACTTTACCTTTTAAATCGTTATGATGACTCATCAAATTATCCAGTGTTGTTGTAACATGTGTAAATAGATGTATTGCTGTGTGAAATCATCTTGTTACAAATCAATTACAATAAAATGAGTGATTTCATTTGTCTTTGTAAACATTCTCTTTGAAATACGTAAGTTTTCCTGACTTTATAATCGACGCGCAAAAGTATTGATATTACGATTTCGAAACAATCCATTCATGTGTTGTTAGACAGCGCCAAGCAGAATCCGTTAAAATACACAAGAAAAATGCGTAAGTATATAACAACAATCTTTAAATCGAAGTCAACTGGACGGATTCGATTTTATCCTAGATCGTTTTGCAATAAGAACTACGGAGTGTAGCAAAAGTAAAGTATGAAGAGTAAACTTACCTGTGCAATATATGGACACACACTAACTCATCAATCCAATAGGTTAATCTGGTATGAAATAAGTTTACGTACCTACGTACCTTTGTTCATTATGCGAATGCATTGTAAAATATGTGAAGTATGTAAGTAAGCGTTAGATATGAAGCCGATAGAGCTGATTAAAGTCGAAAGGTGTAACTCGTAAAGTGTAAATCCAGCGATTCAATGAGAGTTCAAATCAGTTCAGCTTTGGCAACCAACCTTCGACTATTGAGGTTAGATCCTCCTCGTCATTTTAAACAACCAAGTACTATTATTGAATTTTCATAGTGTTGTTTTGCAGTTTTTATCTCATGCAAAATAGAAGTTGAACGTTTATAAATTGAAATCATAATTTTGGATAGTAATCTTTAGCAGACGTGATTTATTCCTCATTTCTGATTTTTTGTGTATCGGTTTACGTTGTTCTCCTGTCTATCATAGCGTGCAGTCGCAATAATTGAAACGGATTTACTAGCAGGTCGACATTTGACTAAAAATATATTAAATTGTGTTTGTATTGCAAGCTTCTGTTTAAAAAAGCCGATAGAAAATTGACCGACATTTTTTTTTAAACTTTAACTGTGCTAAGTATACATAGTTGAAGGGTATTTGATGTGCAAACAAAACGTGTTTAGAGTAAAATTGCGAATTTCGTTCCAGTGACATTATGCCGAATCATCCATGTAAGTTATCATTATCAAAATTATTTAGCAAACTTTGTGCAGTACTAGAACTATATTTATATGTATAACTCTTGAATCAGAAAAAATGACAATTGATCTGCGTGCCTAATATTTTTGCTTTAATGCTTCATTATAACCTTGTATAGTACATATACTTTTTGTCCTTTATAACGAAGGCTCAAAAGCATAATGATATCTTTAGCTTGAAAGTAATGTCTGGAATCTGGAATGACCCGGTTTTGTGCTTATTAGTTAGTTCCACCAAATTGAATAAGGAAAAAATAGATTTATTTCTCAATATACTTGTCGTGATATTATGTTGGTGTTGAAACATGTATCTTTATGGCTATAATAAGTCAACATACATAATACCTATATATATACATATATGTGGATGTGCGTATATAATTTGTTTATACAATGTTTGGTCAAAACAGCGAAAAGTTATTCAGCAGAGGATGTGCAATTACCAAAATTTGTTATTGCTTAACACTTAACTTCAGACGTCTGGAGTTGATAGTTTCTTCATCTTTAGTTTTTTACATCATTCTAGTTTGTATAGCCTACAGGCTAGTTATGTACGTACTTACATAAGCTAATCTCCAGAGACTTACTTTTGTTGACGCACATCACAGGATCATATACAACACCAGTGATTGTGCAAAAACTTTTTTACACTTGTGTAGTATTTATCACATTGTGTAAATGTATTGCCAAAAAAGTGTGGAGGGTAATCATCGTCATTCCTAAAAATCAATATTTATTTTCACGTCTCATCTTCGTTATTCTGAATTTAGAACAAAATCTGTCATGAGCGTGAGCTAGAGCAATTGAAAATTAAAATTAAACTTAAGTCATGTCAGTAAATCATTCCTGTGAGATTATTAAAAAAGGATGTATGCCTGCTTGTTGTTGGTTTGCGTAGGCAGAAGGTCACTCAAATGGCGTTTCATTTCACACGAGATTGAGTTTTACTGTTTGCATATCTTCAAATGAAAATAAATCAGTTTCAGTCAGTTTGCTTGCATGTCTCTATTTTCTCGTATGACCATCATTTCATCAGCATCGTAGCTTCATTTAGACTTAGGCTTCTATCATTTCATTTTATTGCAAAATTGAAATATGAGCCGAGTAAGCAAATAGTAAGCAGAGTCAACTCTGCAAAAATTACATCCTCCAAAGTTCAAACATGAAATGTTATACATACATCACAATGGCGATTCGCTAATTAATGAATGATTCAGTAGTACAAAAGATGCTCTGATAAAAATCTAGAATTTCCAATAAGATCTGTGTGTACATTACGATGTACAAGCTCCTTTTATGGAATAAATGAACAAAGCATTCATGACGCAAATAAAACCACATTTAACTTTAGATCCAGAGTTTAGTTGCCTTTCCTTCTTGTTTGCTTTCAAGGATTATGATTATGGTATCGCATCGTGATGACTGATGACCGTTTGTACATTACTGCCTTTAAAAGTAAAACTTGCTTCCTCTCTGCACTGATTATACAGTGCGTCTATAAAAAATAGTCATGCCTATCCCGAGCCGTAAAAGGGTTGAAGCTTGTCAAGTCAAACTGCTGCGCAATCAAATAATCCAAAATGACGGAACTTAACGATTGTGTTTAATGTTGCTAGAAGCGTCAAATATGATAAAAATTATTTGGTTCGTTGACGCTTTGAATATATGATTATTAAACTGTATATAAATTTTAGAATGTGGTCGATATTGCTGCGTACACATTTGACATTGCCAGTGTGTCCCGGTTATTTGTAAGAGAGAAAAATAGTACGATCAACAGGCATTCGTATACGTGTACCCATGCACATTTCCCTTTGCCTTTTTTGTATACAAAGTTTGACTGATCATTGATAAATGATTGGAATAATCATGTTATGATTATGACTGACATAATTATAACACTGTTGTCGTTGTCACATTGTTTGCATTCTCGACCTCGTAGCATAACTAGTTTAAAGTGACTTCAAAGTTATTTATCTCTCTCTCTCTTGTGCTAATCTCTACGATAATGACAAAACGGTTGAAAGTTGAAAATTTAGGCAAACCGCGCGTCGTTTGATCGGATGTTCTCTATTTAATTATCTTTAATTCTCGCGTGCTCATTACTGTTATCTCTGAGAAACCATTACTCACCAAATTACATATTTGCATTAATGGTTTTAAATTTCCAAATACTACTTGCATGATAATTAAGTTTCGGACATGTACATGTATTTAAGTAGGCATTTATAATAGCTCAAAAACATCATTTTCCTTTTATTTACGTGACGAATATCTCGTGTTCCAAAATACCATGTGTATTATAATTTAGTAATGACTTTGAAAGAAAGAGTTAGTTTTGTAGGTAATACTCCCACTTGATGGACCTCGTAAATTGGCTTATAGCTTATAATATTTACACAAACACAAGTCTTCTTCACATCCTTCCAGCCATGACAAGATAATAATTATGTATGCGGTTTATTTCTCCACATGTTTACGATTTTACTTGGATGATGATGATATGACGGCATGGAATTAGATTAGTGTAGACAAAGTATGTAGTGTAGTAATTAACGTTTCGCAATTTGCAATCAGAAAAGCGAAACCTAAGAGTCCCAAAAGCCCATCTGCTATGGCATGATTCATGTTTTCTTTCAACATTTGACATTGTGTTGTATTGTTTGAGATTTTCTCTAGTTTTCCGTTCCCGTTTTACGAGCTACTTTGTAGCACTAAAATTTACATAGTTAGGTATTAATATTAAATAAATTGTTTACGTGAAGAAGAAGCAATAGCATATAACATTATTCTTGAAATGATAATACGTATTGGATTTTGCCTCTTTTCGCTATAAATATTCAATACTTCTCATTTCCTTTGTCCCTTTTTTAAACTCGCCAGCTCGCTACTGCGCAGTTTAAAACTTTTTTTATTTGTCTAACTGAAAGGCTGAAAAGTGTGAAGATTGCAGTAGTTACAACAGTGTAAAGCATATATGTAAGCCTAGCAGTAAAAGCTGTTAATTATACAATGTTTATGGGGACCAAGCTAAAAAATCTAAATAATCTCTGTTGTGATGTTGATAGGTTCGAAGCAAAACTTTGTTTGGCAAAATTCATAACGCACACGTCAGCATAAATTGCTGTCTTAGTTTAGTAATCCTAGAGGCTATGTGTGCTCTTATGACTTTGACTAACTTCTTGGATTTTTTTATGATTTTAAAGATTACTCTTTCTTAGTAACTTTAATGGTTATTGTAACGTTTCACCCTATCAGTTTGTAAGAAAATTTTAAAATATTTTTTAGTCAACTCTGCAATAATAAAAGCCTTTTAACGGCTTTATTAACCCTGTTTTTTCATGCCTCATTTCTTTCAATTTTTGAAAGCTCGTTGTGTGAACAAAGTACTTTACAAAGAAAATTAATGACTAACTCTCTGTGGCTGACTGGATAAGTCATGAATATAGTCAAAAACTCTCATAAATACATTTTTTTCTGATCTCTATTGTGTAATATCGTAGTGATGAGTGTACTGTGAGTTCATGAAAATCTTCTGTGTCACAAGACATTCATAGATTCATTTTTTTGGAAAGACAACTACCACCACAACAGCAACAGTGAACAGTTTTATTGGCAGTGGCGTGATTAAGTTGTATGTAGATTATTTGAAGTTTTGGTTATAAAGACACTATCATTAAAAACCACTTGCTTAGTTATAACCAAGGACACACATTTGCACCAAATGCATTAACTTGCAACATGAAAAGTTCGCCCATGAGTGTCCATTTGGGATGAAACTAGACACTGAGACTAACAAAATGGTGTAATTTTTGTCATATTTAATTTGCAACTTTTGCATCCGTTTGCAACTTTTAAAAATTAATGCATAAAGTCGCAACTTTAGGAAATAAACGCATAAACTTGCACAAAATCCTGATTTTCAGCTATAATTCACTTAAAACAGGGGTAAAATTGGGATATAAATCGAAAATTTTGCTGATTTTTTAAATTAATTTTGTGCAATTTGAGCTTAAATTTGTTGTTTTGGAAATTGGTTATGCATATGCGTAATTTATTGACAGAAAATGTTAAGTGAAGACTTCATTTTTCACATTTTTTTCTGGTTTTAATTAAATTGCATCCATTTGCAACTTTCGACTCTATAATGTGCATAATTGGGACCATTAATTTTGCAACTTTTGTTTGTCCTTGTTATAACTTATAATCAAAATCACCCATTCCAAAAGTATAAATTCCTCACAACGTTTTTTACGTAGCTTCTGGAAGTTTCTTACAAGAAATGGTAGGTCAAAGGTTGCCTTTTGATGCTGATCGTATACATCATTGTAAGTTAAGTATCATTATTTCGAAACCATGCCCAAATTTTTTAAGGTGGTGGCTTTTGGATAAGCTCTGTAATTTGTTGTGATACTACATAACGTAACGTAACATATTAATTTCCTCAATGGTTAACCAATATTGTGTAATACAATGTCTGTTTTCCATTATGAATTGTGATTGTCTCTTGTCTTGTCACTGGTGTCATTCATGTCTGCCCCTCATGAAATGATATATAATGAGCGCACACAATCAATAGTGAACTTACACGGTTTTAAATGCATCAACATAGCACTTAACATATTTTGTGATTTTTGTGATAATACAAATAGGCCATAAAAATGTCTTGTTGATACGAAAAATGATCTCTTCCTATTACTTTGTTGATTATGTAAACATTTGCGCCTTATCCCATCCCTACTCAAAATAATATCAACAAACAAGCATTGTAATTAAAAATAGACGAATATTTGATGACTATTACTAAATTTGGTGACATGATACTCTAAAAATACGATTTGATTTCTGTTTATGTATTTTAGACTTTTGATGTAATGTTTATCATAGTCATTTACCGTCATTTGAGTATTTTTGAGAGCTTTTAAAAGAGGAATATCTCAGTCAGGCAGTGTCTGAGTCTCTACTTGCACAGCAATTATTAGTGTATGCTAATCACTCAGACTACTCTGTAGGATATAAATTTGTCCTTGTGGCTGGTTACTCTCTTGTTAAATGTGTTTTGCACAAATGCAAATAATCTCATCAGGCAGCAGACGCCAAATTGCCCAAACAGTGTTATTTATAGGTAGTAATAGATTTTTATTGTCAGCTTTCGATAATAATGATTAAGTGGTTCACTAATAATAGTGCTCATCTACTGGCACCTCAATACTCAATGTCATGTTTGTTGAGTAGCAAAACAAAACCCTACATGCAGTTGTTTGTCGATTTGCCATGTATCTTGTGCTTTATGCCTGTGACATGAGTTTATTGTGCAATATGTGGCACATAATGGTCAAAAATAGACACTGATAAGGTAGATCAGTTCACATCAGAACACTTTTAAAATAAATGCCTATTTTAAAAAAAATTAAAACGTAAACAAGTATTTATGCTGACTTATAAATAGTCATACATTTTAAACTTAAGCGATTTAAAAGATTTGGAAGTAAGCAAAAACCTGGATTATGATGATGAAAAATTGAATATTAAAACGCCTTTCAAAGACCTTCAAAAAAAACCTTTCAACTTGGTGATACATTAAACAGTATTGCGGGTTGTGAGGTATTAGTTCAAAATGCCAGTGGTATGAAAGTAAACAATGATAAGAATTAGCATTTAAAAAATGTTCCTTATAATAAAACATGATATTATAATCATCATCACCAATTAAGCTGACAAAAACGTTACATATTTCATATTTTATCTGTACTTAATACACAGTAAGAACGTTTGTTGTCAAGATTTGAGAGAAGCTCTTTATATTATTTCCTTTCGGCTTGACTTTTTATTATCAGTCAATAATCGTTGAATGAACACACTGACGACAAACGCGTCACATACTGTACTCTGTACTATACTGTCAGTCAGCATTCATCACGGGTGGTGGTGGTGTTGTGGTGTGGATAAATATGGTTATGGGAAGACGAATGTTTTATGTCACTTGTTATTCCTACCAATTTTGTTGCAAAAACAACCTTGTAGCTTTTTAGCTGTAAATTTTGTTATGATGTTGTGTTTAGCATGTTATGTTCTTCTTTGAGAGAGAGAGAGATGTCCTTTTTCTGGTATGGTTTAGTTTATATTCAGCAAAGATTTAACTGATTGCGAGATGCTAGATGTGCTATTCACTGAATTGCAATTGAATTGACATTTAGGACTGGAAAAGTACTACAAAGATTAAAAGCTCTACAGGATGGATAAAAAACATGCCGAAAAAAGCTTATCGCTTTTAATGTTCGTACATGGAATAAATTTATCGAGTTCTTCCTTTTCCCAATTTAGATTTTTACACAGTCAGAGATATTTAGAATGAACTCCAGAATATCGCAAACAAATCCAATGTGCAAATCATCTTGTTCTTGTGTTATTTGTAATAACTTTCCGTTCCAGGAATTAAGTTCAATTGAGTTTTTTATTACTTTGATTGTCAATGTCCTTTCTTTGCAGTGGAATTTTTTCCTGTTGAAAATTAGGTCCAGTAGTTATTAACAAGCTATGCGCGTCATCTTCTTTGAAATTATATAACAGCCGCAGTATAAATATTCCATTTATGTTCACGTTATGAATGAAAATCTGTTTTAAATTAGTATTTAAAACGTGGAAAATCCAAATTGCGATTTTGTGGGTGGAACCATAATATCGTCATAGTCAATGAAGAGCTGAATAGCATACATTCAGCATAATTTTTGCTTGCACATCAATATTTGAGTTGTTTGCTATTGAATCATTTTGTTCATTCAAGCCAACTAACAAATATACCAGATTTACATTGTATTGCAATTTTTGCACATTGCACATTGTTTGTTTGGCTTCTCAACTTAATGTCACTTGACAATTGCCCTCATACTTTTTTCTTCTTTGAAGGTGAACAACAACAATCTTTGTTACATGCTTGTTGTTATCTTTGCCTGCATAATATGTATCTGTTGTGTATCAATTAAATATGCAAAGCAAATATGACTTGCTATTATGTCCATGACGCAGCAGGCGCACGTGGAGGAACTATCTAAAGCCTAAAGAATTAAAAAATCAAAATCATACGATCCAGTCCAAGCTACCACCTCACACACCTGTCGTGTTGGGTAACATGTTTTGATTTTTTAAAAACCACATGGCCTTAACATAAAATGCAACTTGTGCTATTGCACTTCAATAACATTGCTACCAACAAAACAATACTTGATTACTTCCTTGTTGCATTTAATTTAGCAGAATTACGTAGGCTTTGTAATAGGATTATGTGTGTATGGGTTATATGGATTAATTGTAACGTTCAACTTACCACGAAACAAATTATTCTGCTGAACGTTCAATTTACTGTTGTACTCTTTAACTTTCTAAGTAAATCTTAATGTTAATGACTAATCTCAACTTTTATTGGTTTTTCCAGAAGATGAAAATGAAGAAGTTTGCTGACATTTGACCTGCCTTTTATCTTCTCACACATCTCACCCAAAACAACAATTAATGTGAATGTTTAGTCCCAAATCCAGCATACAGAAAGAATACATTTTGTGGATGAACTTATAAATATTTCATGATTTGGACAGTCAAGACTGCGCTTAAATATACACTGCACTTGTTGCTTTCATTAAATGCATTTGCATAGGATCGGATCGGATGACTTAACATGCTAACAAATCTCTTTATAACAGCAGACTAGAATGAAGCGATAAAAAAACTGTTAAGAAACCGCAGCGCTGTTGATCAAGTGACCCAGGCCAGACAAGAATATCGCTATCATATCAAATAGCGTCTTTATCAGGATTTTTCAGGCTATCTTCAAGGATCAAGACAATCACTAAACTAAACAGAAGAGCTCATTTACTTACGGTCACAATCAATCTTCCAACCAAGTTATCTATTTGAGTAACCACAGAAGATCCTACTAGAGAATTCTTCAATCGTTTTTGAGAGGAGAAGGATAACCGATTCCCAAAACCAACAACCATACATCCCTCAACTACTAGGTAGTTTGTTTGTTGGACTGACCACTGGTCACTTTGTCGCATCATGATGTACGACGACGAGATTCACTCGAGGTATGTTATAAAGCTAAGCATGTTAATATGATCGCGATAGTAAACGTAATAGTTAAGTAAATGGATGCTCTTTTAATTAATTGTGGGTATGGAATGGTGGTGTGGTGGATTGGATATATCTAGTAAACTATATTGAAGATAGTTATTATCTAAAGATCATAACTCAATTTGGTTTAATCGTACAAAGTGAGCATGCTGAGAACGTGTGAGTACATAAAAAAATTCTTTTTATATTTAATGGGATCACTCACTTTATACACTGGTTAGTATCTCTGTAGACGCCTCAGTTGGCATTTGTTGTTGGAGGAGTTCACACAAGTTTTTCCCTCTCGATTCATGTCGCTGCAACTTTGTCATTTACATATAACAGTTAGAAGCTCAATGACAATAATGTCATTACTTTATTCACTTACGAGATTAAATAAAGTCAGTAGCTAGCTAACATTTTTTTATGTGTGTCCTTGAGCGGAAGTCGTGAATTTGAATGTCACCTTATTTAGTTTCCTGTGTTTTATATTAATAATCAAACCACACACGTGCTATTCGTTATCGAGAATTATTTTTCTACTACACACACACACCATAACCGCAATCGAATTTAAAGAGTTATCACATCATATCGTCACAATGCTTCACTCATTTACTAAGAGTCCCTCCATCATGGAGAAAACGACAAAGTATGACAGTATAGTGAACATGTTTTGGTATAAACTGTTTAGTGAGGAGGAGAATAGCCTGGAGGACGCCACCAAGTGTCCCATTTGTAACAGGCCTTTACCGTTGAACAGTATAGAAAACAATGGGGTCATTCTCAAAGACCCATTGCCATGCACGGATTGTTACAATCGCTTCAAAAGAAGACGATCATCACAGCCATCAAGAATAAGAAGAAACTCTGATTTGGGTACCATTTCAGAAAATGTTTCGCAAGACTGCAAGTTTGGAACTGATCTCGATTTGTCACGGTAAGTTTTTATTTGAAAAAAATCTATTTTCTTTCATTTCAAATGTTACATTTTTTACGATGAATTATTTATTGTTGGTCATTTTTGTGTTTCCATTTTGTCCAAAATAAATTGACTTACGTGTGGTCTGTTTCTTTTCTTTGGATTTCAGGGAAGTGAGCTGCAATTTTTGTCCTAATCCAATTATTCTACCCTCAAGCAATCTGATTCACCATTTGAAACTTCGTCACTCCGCTTTTGGGTATGACAACGATCAAATTTTTTACGAGTTTAGGAACGGCTGCGACAGCGAGCATTTTGGACAAAGTAAGTTGTTCTATCGATTTTCTGCATTCTGCACTAATAACATAATGTGCTGCATTCCATGCAACTTTTTGTGTGATTTTTTCACACTACTTTGTTGTAAACATATTTAGTAACGTTTCGTGTTCTTCGTTCAGATGGCACCTATACACCCGACTACATCTGCCAAGGTGGAAAATATTTCTTCTCACAGGGCTGTAATAAGAACGGAGTTTTTCATGGGTGGGTCTCCATGATGGCACCCAAACATATAGCGAAGGAATATTTGGCCACAATTGTAATTCATTGTCCGAATCCAAAGGTATGTTTACTTGACAGATCCACTTTTATATTTATCTGTTTTTTGCATCACCATGTTTTTTTGATCTGTGTGGTAATATTGAAACTTTTTTATCTTTTAAAAATAGTCGCAGTTACCTTTGCAAGGACTTTTTAAGTTTAAGAAGACGCAAGATCTCCAATGGACAATTCCAGTTCAGCCTTTTGGCGATGAGCAGCCACCTTTGTCCATGTGTTATTCCATTCGATGGAGCCAGTTGAAACCTTATCTCCAGAAAAACGTTCAGCTAAGGAATGGTATGAAGGCCAAGTATTCATGGAGCACCAGGATTTCTATTTTCAGAGCATAACAGAGTGTGATGAATCGTTTTTTTTTTGTTACAAAAACACATAACATCTCTCACAAGTCATTAATTCTGGATGACAAGTAGTGCGAATGAAATCTGTAGAAAGAAAGAGGCAAAGTGCATTTACGCTGCTAAAAATATATAAATATTCTTTAAATAATCTATATTTATATGTACCTAAGTAGTATACCTACAAACACATAAAAACTAAACACTTTGATTTACATTTTGCGTAACATCTTGTTATTAGATCACTTACGTGTATTAATCTAGATACTGACTGACGTTAGTTAATTCGTTTGTATGAATATGAGTACATAATAATATTGTATTGAATATCTGCTTGTATCAAATGTACTGTACTAAAGATCAGTGATGTGCATAGAATTTACCGAGAATTGTATTTAAAAAAATCTTTTGATATGTACATTGAACTGTAACTGTCAATTTAATAGTAATAGTGTCAAAAATGCTTAAAATTGTATGTTAAATCTTTTTATTGAGATGCGACGTGTACGTGTACTCCACGTAAACAATGCAAACCTTAATTTACTGTAAACCAAATCTAGTTATGATGAACGGTATTCCATTTTAGACTTAGAGTACGGTAGAGTAGAAACGCAAAAGAATGAATTAATTTTTACGGTAGCCGGTTCCTGTTACGGAGTAATATATATTTTAATTTAATACAATTTATAGATCATTATCGATAAGTATTTAGAAGATTATAACATTTAAGCTTGTCAGTAAATCAAGAAAGTTTTAAAAAATAAACAAAGTAAAATGATCAAGATTAAGTAATCTTATGTTTAACTAAATATGTGATAAGAAGCGGATATATGCGTCATTTATTTGCAGTCATACTTACAATGTGACTCCCATGTTTAAACAATGTGACCTCGAGTCATATAGTTTAGTATTTCCTAGTCTGTCGGTCGTGAATGTTGAATTTAAAAAAAAAACTTTAAATGAAACGGTTCAACTAATAGATATGAAAAGTAATAGATATGAATGCAAAGTATGTACGTACTACGTATGGATAAATGTTAAAGTTGAATTCGAGTTGGATTAAAACCAATGTAGTATACCTTCAATAATTAAGATGATAACTTGAACAATTTTTTATTTCAATTTGAAAAGTAAGGTAGGTTGAAAACATGTTTTTCAGCAGCATCTCAGGTCGGTTTTTAAATCGCGTCATTTTTGTTCTCTCATTTCGGGGGCGACGGGTCTAAGATATGTTGCTGAAGACTTTAATAATTGATTAAAAATATACTGTGAAAAGCAGCGCTTGACATAAACTTTATTTTAGAAAAACTTCTATTTCTAAAAGTCACCATTCCTTTATCAAAAAAGCAATACAACAGTATACCGTTGGGTTAAGGTTTACTGCATCTTTTACAGCCAGGATCGCATGACACTTTTAAATTACAAGTTAACTGAAACAAAGAGCTTTTCTGCTAGAAGGCATTGGCATCGTCATCATCCTCCTTTTCACAAAATGAAGTTTGACGTTTGGCATCCCACTCTTTCCAGCTTGTTCAAGTACAGATGTACTGTAAAGAAACAGGAAACAGCTCCTGTCAAGACTCACGCACACATAAACCCTGTACATAGACACGCGAAAAACTAAGAAAAAAACTTTCTTTGACTTTCCTTCTCTCTCAAATAAAGTTAAAAACACTTTGACCAGCTAACATTTACCCTCTTCCCTCTTAACTTCGTTTGTACTTTGTTAGTTTTAACTTTCTCCTTCTTCCGCATCTCTACAGAACTGATGTTGTTAGCCTTTTGGATAGTGATACTACCCATTCCTGCTTCTTCTTGTTGCATGCATTTCTATCTATACAGAGCTTGACGATGATGAAAATGATGAGAAAAAAGCTATATACCGAGTGAGTTTGACTTGTCCTGACGAGAAAATTTTGGCAACTCACAAAAGTAAATAGATAATGGACAGGGAGGAAACATCACACATTTTAGCGTCACTGCCTCAAGCTAACTTGTTAAAAACTATCAGGAGCAAACTGCTTTATAATAGGATCAGTTTGGGAGAAAGTTTGGGAAGGAAGGAGATCCTAAGCATTTTATTTTCCTTCATAAAATTTTAAATTGAGAATTTTTTCGAGTACAAAGGAACGATGCAATAATATATGTATAAGCTCTTTAAAACCAAAAAATGGTAAAATGCAAACATGTATAAGTATTTAAGTTTAAAATTTTAATTTAAGTTTTAACAGTGTAGATAAACTTTTGTAGTAACTCCAATGATTTTTTGGTTCATGTCAATTTCGGATAATTTGTTTATGCAGTTCGATTGAACCCGCAATTAGAATTATGATATGATTTCAGAAGGCTCGAGTTTTTGGGTTCTAAAATTATGGCAAATTACGGTCACTTGTGGGAAAAGATAAACAGATTGAACTCCAGCCTAGTTCCATTTCAATACATATAGCCATTTTTCACCAACACAAATCACACAACCAATAAGAATTCATATTTTATATCACTGGCTAAGTTAGCACATAATACACACAAACATATTTGAATGACCGACCCCGACCACCAAAGTGACTTGTCTTGCCTTACTTTTTATGATCGTCAACATGACTTCCGATTTTTCGCAATATCCAACCATACGTAATGTCCCAAGAGAGCTGCTGTATGAATTATGTATTCTTTTTCTCAGAATCCATGA
>JAQIWN010002105.1:0-17242 GCA_034699025.1 Entomobrya cf. arborea Gr-Col-00668
TACCATAATTATACGATATCAGTATTCTACTCTTCTTTTTAACCCGATTTTTTTTCTCTCTCTAAACAATATCATGGCTTAGCCTCGTATTAACAACAGCAAATCAATTATTTCGAGCTTAAGCGAAGCATTGAGTCAAGCTAAAACGGCATAAATAATTCGCGCTAAATATTAAGTCTTGATACGTAGTCATGACTCAAACTGATTTTGAGTCAACGCTTTTAGCAGGATAAACAATAAATACTCAACAAAGTTTGAGCTTAAGCGAGTGCTCAAATAACCGTTTTTTCCAAGCGTCCTCAGGAGTAAGCTGGAGCGCCCCTCAGCTGAGTTTTTCGTTCACATTTGACAACATGTCGTCTTCCGCTGCGTTCCAACGACTTCGACATTTGGAAAGAACCTTAAGGAGGGAACAAGTCATCGCCAGGATGCCCGTCACGCGCCTACACGATCTTGGAAATCCAATTGAAGCATACGACGACTTCCAGTTTCAGGCCAGGTTCCACATAGTGAAAGAAACTGCGATTTTTATTGTTGACATCATAAAAGCGGATCTCTCAGCTCCTGTGAAAAGGGGTGTGCATATTCCCCCCATCCTGCAATTTTTAATTGCCCAGCGGTATTTTGCCACGAACTCCTTCCAGTTGGTTGTGGGTGACCTCAATAATTTGTCACAACCAACAATTTGTAACGTTGTTAAACGTGTAGCCCGTGCAGTGTGTAAATTGAGAGCAAAATACATCAAATGGCCAAGTTTTGAAGAAGCAAGGACCAATAGGATCGAATTTCAGGAAATTGGAGGATTTCCAGGTACATGAAATAATAATACAAACTATACAATAAACTACAATTTATTGTTCTTATAGCATGACTATTTGGCAGGAGTTGTAGGTTGCATCGATGGAACTCACTGCGGCATCATTTCTCCTGGGGGCGACACGGCAGAACTTTTTCGAAACCGGAAACAGTATTTTTCAATTAATGTTCAAGTAGTTTGTGACCACAAATTGAACATTATCAATTTGGTCGCTCGCTGGTATGGCTCAGCCCACGATATGAGAATTTTTGAAAACTCCGTGATCTCTTCCCAGCTAGAAAACAAGGAGATTCCTGGCATTCTACTTGGAGACGCTGGATACGCATGCTTGCCATACGTGATGACTCCTTATCCATCTCCGATAACTCGTGAACAGATGAGGTATTTTTCTGTCATGTACATTATTAGCAATTAATTCATTTTTACCTAATCAGTTCCACATTTTTTATAACAGATATAATAAAGCACAGTTAAAGACAAGGAATTGTGTGGAGCGAGCTATCGGATGCTGGAAAAGGAGGTTTCCAATTTTAAACAAGAGTCGTTTAAAGTTGAAAACAACGCTTTTGGTGATTGTAGCTACTGGAGTGATAAGCAACATTGCAAGGTATATAAAAAAGCTAAAATTATTTTGCATGCATTTATGCATACATATTTCGATTCTCTCCAATTAAATAATTTTGGTTTGTTTTCAAGGAGGCGATGCGACTTGTACGATGCAGATGTGATTGAGACCAGTCATGTTGAAGTTGCTGCTGAAAGTCGTAATGCATCGACCTTACCAGGTAGAGCGAGAAGAGAGGAGATCATTAGAATGTATTTTAGTAATTAAGATGTTTTAATTTATATGCCAATTAAGTTAACTATTGTCAGTATTGCTAAATGTTGTTCTAATATTTCTATTTTTAAAAAAAATTGTAAACAATGATTAATAAAATATGGTTTTATTTAACGATCATTAGGCGGTGAAAAATGAAGGCGTATTCGAAAAACATGAACATAAAAATGAATCTTAAACTAGAACAAAAAACTACAACGATTGATAAAATGGTGGGTAACTCTCCCCTTGATTTCCGGACTGGGCGTTGCTCCAATAGTTAGATGATGGTGCATTGGCTGGCTGAATTTTCGATCGCAAAATCTCCATTCGAACTTTATGCTCCTTTTCTACAGCAAGTTTCTCCATTTGTATCTTCTCCAGCTTGGCTTGAGCGATCTCCACCTCGACACGCAATGTTTGCAGACGGAGTACGTGCTCTTCGGTTTCCATTTGCAGAATAGCTACTCGGGTGTCCTTAAGTTGCGTCGAGTTGGATGGCTTCCGTTGTTTTGCGGTAGCTCCCTCTTCCGATGAGCCTTCCTCTGATGCTCCATTTGCCTCAGAAGAATGGTTTTCTTTTGCTGCAGCTGAATGTTGCTGACCTTGGTGTGAGGATGGTGGCGTACCAACAGAAAGTAGGTCGAAGTTGTCGACATTGCAATTTTCTCCTTCACCGTCACAGTCGAAGGGGTTGTCCAACGATTCCATCTGTTCAGGAACAATGGAAGCGATGCGCTCAGCTTCCTCTGAAAGCTCCTGTGATGCCGATCCTCCTCCTGTTTTGCGGAGTGACTTTTTTACTTTGGCGACCTTGATCATTAAAAAATTCAGTTAATTCATGTGACCTAAATTATCATATCGAATAAACATTGTGATGAAAACTCATTTAATTTTATAAATGGTTACCTCAGTCCGTGTCCTAGCCTTGGCATTTCTCCACCAATCCCTCAGCTGCTTTTCTGTTCTGGGGGAGCATCCTACTGTACTGTTGTACTCTTTGCCAATCGCCTCCCACGCTTTATTTTTCTTCCCGATTGTTCCAAAATCAGTCTTCTTGCTTTCCACCACCACCTTCCTGGGTTCCACCAGCTCTACAATCACCGACTTTTCGAATTCCGTAAAGCGTGAAGTGTTTTTTACTTCTGCTGTTTTGCTATTTCTTCCTGCACTGACCATTTTGGTTAATTACTTCAGTTATAGTTAAAACTAAACTTCGACTTTGTGACTGACAACTGAAATGGATAACATGAAACTCACTGAGTAGTGATCAAACCAGCTGCTCAATTCGATTTTGAGCTTGAGCGGGGTTTTGCGTGATCACTCGTTTTGAAAATAATTATTTATGCCGAAACAAGCTTGAGAGCGCGCTACAATTCAAACTTTGAAATTGATTTTGATTGCCGTTTAAGTTCTAGTTCTGCCCAGGGATGCATCATTTTGGAAGATTAAGTACGCAAAGTACGTAACTGAAATTACATGGTACTGCTGCTTTTTTGCTGTCCATGTGATAGTATTTTTATTTATAACCATTTGTTCAGCCCCGCTTATAATTCTTGTTGAATAAAAAAACACAAAATAACAAGTTATTTATTCGTAGTACTAGTAAATGCCATTATACAGTTTTCTGGAATGTACTGTGATCAAATAACAATATGGCATGATATAACCTGCACACAAAACCATACCATACCATATCACCGGTACAATTTACGTTCATAAAACGTGGCAAAAAATAAGGTATTCTTCTGCAAGAAATGTTTTATAAAAAAAACAATTTGAATTTTACCAACTTATTTTACCATTACTGAAACAAGAAGTGTCTTCCCTAATCCACAAGCTCAGCTAGCTAAACTGCTGCTGCAGTTGCTACTACACTTATATATTGCTGTGCCGGTGTTAAGATACTTATTTACATTTTCACATTAAAGAAATGATATCTTAATTTATGATCTTAATGGTACCTTAATGTACGTTTGCTCTCCTCCCAACTCTAAAAAAATTACTACTACATACATAGTTACATGCTACACACTTTTCTCATTCTCTTGTTTCAGAGAAATGCTATTAAAACAGAAGAGCTTATAGTCTAGCTAGACAATACGACAGCAACGACCAGACCAACTGACTGAGCAAAATGGAGCCTTTAAAAAACTACGTAGTTTCCCTACATTTTTTACTGCTTTTACTTACCTGTCTGTAGCCAGTAGTGGCGGAAAAATAGCGAATAGTAGTGTGTGCGACTGCGAGTGTGTGGTAGTTCTTACTTTACTCCAAAACATTATCTCTGTTAAGTAATCTCTTCTTCTCGTCTGTCTGCTTAACTTATTTTCTCGTAATTTCTTGCTTATAAAATTTCTATTATAATGTTTTATGTGTTTTCATAAAACACTGTAAAAAGATGAGGACGATGGTGTTAAGCAGCTTGAGTAAATCCAGTACACTATTTTCCAACAGTGCTACTTTGTCCACACTCCACACACACAACACAAACCAGAATCTTGTAACATTATCAATTATTGTGTGTGAAGCCATCCTTTATAAAAGAATTAATTCTTCAATTTAGATTTATTACCTTCTTAATGGCTGTTAAAACAAAATATGTGCGAATTTTTATTACAAGTCTGCCACAATTTTTTATTTTTTCCCCTTTACTTTCATACCATGAAGCATGAAAGTTTGTAAAACGCAATTTTTATAACAAAAAAATTTGTTGTTAGTAGTTGAAGGTTTCATACATGATGTATTTAATGGATTGTTAGAACTATGGCATGATTTTAGTTACGAATCTTTCAGGCAGATGTTATGGAATGATATGATTTGTTATTTAAATGATATGCATGTACAGTTTTGAAAAACTGACGAGAAAAATAAGTGTGAAAATTTTGTTGAAAACTTGATAATGATCGGGTAGTACGATTAAATATTTAAATCCTTTTCGATTTTCTTACATAACACAATGCACTGTTTTGTTTGATTGTCCAAGCCAAGCCACTTGAGCTAATTTTTGTAACATTGCATTTCAACTAGTTAAATTATACAAGGATATTTTTTGTGTGATAAAATTTTATATGCCTACGTGTAAAGCAATAAAAGAAAAGCATTCGGTTAAAACAATGTCATGACTTAAAGCAGTGAGCGGTGACTTTATATCATTTATATTCATAAGCGCACACTAGTACACTAATATTTATATGTGACATGTAGCGGAAATTATGCGCCTTTTATATGTTGGCAATTGCATGGAGCAGTGCACTTTTGAATTTCATATGTTGATTTTTGAGAGTAATTTCCTTTTTAGTACAAAGTCCTGCTTCAAACATGATCGTGTTCCTGCTGCTGATAAAATTTATAACAGCTACTTAAATACTTCACCTTTTGTAGTAAAAAAAAATTGAATTCCATCATCATCACTCATAGGATCAGTAAATTTAATGTGATGTCGGTTTCACTCAGTTTAGAGTTGTGAGTTGATGGTTGCGTAACAAAATCATGCACATTTCATTACACCACATTATGTAAAAGTATTTTAATATAATTATCTGATTTGTTTGATCTCTGTCTGAACTAGTGAAATATACAGTTGCATTTTTATTTTAGGTGATTATGGAATCATACTGAGTAATGTTGGTGTTCACAGTATAATAATATTTTAATGATTTTTTTACAAGACGTCAATGGAAATGAGAGTGAGGTGTGCTGTGTACCTGTGCCTTGTGCTCCAAACTACTGGTGCATTTACACGTAACAATATGATGTGCATCACACAGTTTTGTTTCACCTGCCAACTTTGTAATTTACAAATAAAATTTATTGAAAAATGCAACTTCCTTTTGTACACGTGATCTGGGTAGTAATATCATTAGTTAAGTAGGTGGTTTGATACGATAGTATGGAAATCGTATGGTTAAAGCAGAGAGGCAACAAGGTAGAAAGGGAAACAGTTTATTCCATCTACTTACCCGTATACATAGCTATTCAAATAGGACTTTAGGATGGATGGATAGATGGATTAGTGACTGCTGCTTGTACACTGTGAGTGAGTTAGTGTGTACTGCTTTACAGCAACCGGTATGCTATAATAATTTCCTTGACACATCATGCATAATGTTATGATATCATGACCATAAATATATTTTTTTCTCCTCTCTTTACCTTTTCAGCCTCCACTATTTCCTCTTTTTCGTGTAGTAGTAACCCTATTTTTTATTTAAAAAATCATAATATGGTAATAAGAATGCATTAAAATTTTATTATGTGTATTACACCGGTTTAATAACATGTGTATCAACCTAATAATGGATACGTCGACGTTGTCGGTTGAACCTAAGGTATACATAAGGCAAGGGCAAATGTGTGTTACGTGGTATAATTTTTTTTACAAGGGAAGTGCCTTATTATTCTCCTTTTCTTGTAGTAATCAAAGTAATACAATAGAAAGTTTTTGGTTTATGAAAATATTTAGGTGTGTACGTACATACTTTTGTATGGCTTGATGATTCTCCTTATCATTTTCTTACACAATTTTAATTCACCTTTGAAAACGTCTTTCACCTGACTAATATGAATGGAGAAATTTACATGGTAGTAAACCAACCATAATTATTACCTTTTTTATTTCACGTTCCTGCAGTTCTAGAACACTAAAATTCAAGTCTGTGTAAAGTTGTAAATATAAAACACACAGCGGACACCAGTTGTAAAACTGCATATGAATTAAGAAAGGAAGTAGATTTCACTCATCATAAAAATGCGCGGCGGTGGTATTAAAAATCAAACCACAAAATGATGTGTGGGGGTGGTTCTCTGGCAGTGGAAGATACTCTGTGAACTGAATATATTTTATACAAAGAAAGAAATGCTCCATGATGGGATTTTATATTTCTTTTCTAGCCTACCTGCATAGCAGATAGTTACCAAAGCGAATATTTTATAACACAAAACATAAACCGCAAAAAGGCTAGTTTCCAAATAGAGAGGAAAGCATGTACGCATTAAAAATAATATGTTATACATGTCATAAAATATTGCAGCGTGGTGTGAGCAATATTACTTCTTTTTAACCGAAAAATTGAATAGGCAAGAACTGTAATAACATCATCAATCTGCTGTTGTAGAAGGTAACTTTTTCTTGTATACCAAAATGGTGATTTGGCGATGCTGTCGGTGTGGTAAACGTAAATGAATGGATGTTTGTGTCTCTTCTTCTTTTTTATAGCCCTGAAGTAACAGCAATTTTTATATGTAATGAAACAGCCAGAAAGTAACTAAATAACTTCCATAATCGTCTTCTGTGAAATCTATATAAAACATGGGTATAAAATGATTAGTAGGCATATGTGGCGCATGCATGGTATACGTTTTATATGTTTACATGTATAAATTTATTTATGAAAAATTAACCAAGAATAAAAATCTTTTGTGTGAATTGTTTTTTTCTAAACGTTTTAAAATATTCATTCTTCTCATTTAATTATAGACAATGATGGAAAACTCATTTTACTACCAATCTTTGTTATATTGAACTTTCTTTGTGTTTGGTAGTAACTACGTCGTAGTGACAGGTAAGGCCTGTAAGTATAGTTATGAATATTTTGTATGCATAAATTTATGGAAAATAAAATAATAATCATCACGCTACAGTTCTGTGGATTTTCATAAACACCTGCAAAATTTAGAGAGAAAAAATTAAAAGGAAAAAAAGTTTCTTTCAAATAAGGTAAACAAAAAAGAGAAAAGAGTTGACTCAGAGCTAAATACGCAATATCTCCATGATGAGTACGTGGCGGTTTTGCACAACCTAACGAGAAAGAAATAGAAAGAATGAGCAAACTATACATAAAAAGTTGGTTTTTGAAAGTAGTAGTTTTTTTGTCTGAAGTAAACAGCATGTTGGCAAAAGGAACAAACCTGCTAACTACATAGTTGCTGAACAAGAAAGCCCGACTCTAGGAGAAAAGAGCTGTCAACTTGTTAATGAGCATCGTACTGGCAAAAACTGATAACTAAATCCTCTACCATCATCACTGCCACCACCGAAAATGCGCAAGCCGCACAATTCCCTTTTTCTTACGGAAAAAAGGTGTAAAAAGGCATGTGCTTTAAATTTCAAAGGGATTCTCTATACAGCTCTCGCTCTTTTGATGATGCTGATGTCGGTAGGTCTGTTCTGGCACTGATGATGATGATAATGATGATTATGGAGTTGTATATGAGGGCTTCTTCTGTTAAAGAAAAAAAAAGTAAAAGGCACTCTTTTACTGCTTCTCTTTTTTATTTAAATAAAAAATAATCATTATTGCTGCTTGTGCTTACAACGAGGTAGTATGTATGCGGCATTGTAAGTAGGTACACACACCGGCTAAAATATCTTACGAAGCATTTTTTTAGCTTTTTCTTTCAGTTTTTCTGCATCTCATTTTTATCCCTTCATCACATATTTTTTTTCTTTTCTCTGGTTTTATCTGCCTGCCTCTCTTTTTACAATATTTTGCAAGGCAAGCAACAAAAGAAGAAATTGTGTGTAGTGTATATGTATTCATGTCATCCATAATAATAATAACATATTACACTATTTTTATGAATATATACATCCTCTCCTCTCGTATAAAATGAACAGACATACAGGAGAGGCATTAGTTTGGTAACGGGGAGAGAGAGAAATGGAAGCAGATAATTTTATTATCAACTTATGCTTACTCATGATATTGTCGTGTCGTATCTTTCCCACTGATATGCCTAAGAAATATTGGTTTCCTTCTGCATCAACGCTTGTCTTTTTCAAATCATTTCACAACGCTCCAATTCATAAAAAAGTTTCTTTTGGTCACACACACACACAAAACTCAAGCTTTATAGACATTCCACTACGGTTTGTCATTGAATAAAGAACGTACCTTGCCTACAACTAACAATTCGCCTTTTCATCCGAAACACATAGCACACTATTTCATAACACAATGCTCTAAAAACTCCGAAATAAGGACACATGTATGTATACAGACATATGAACGTCTTGTTGACGATTACTATGAAGAAAAAAATTCTGTGGGGAACTTTCGTTTCTTGTGAGAGTGTACATGACTTTTTTCTGCTATGATGTAAGATGTATAAACAGTCTCCTATTTCCATCATCCATATTTTTATACTTTAACTTATTGGAAGCTGAAATTATGTGCCTATGAAATGAATATTATATTTCACATGTTTCAAGCTATACGCAATACTTTTATAGACATATACTGGATAGATGGGTGATAGTATATGAATTGCGCACAAAAGTAAGCTACATTTTTAAGAAAACGTAGAAGAAGAATCCGACAAGGAACAAAGAATAATAGATAGGTAAAGGAGACAATCTAATAGAAAGCATGTGAAAACAGCAAACTCACTGCTGAAATAAATATGATGATGAAACTTGGTAAAATACGTCGGTCTTATTGTATGTACTTTATATGCCCGGTTTACATAACAAGTACATAGTATACATACCTTCTTCTTTTCCATTTACTAGAGATGGATGTGACTGATGATTTGGAAGGAATTGATGATGGAAAAGGCTGACTGGCTGAAAAAAAGAGAATCATCGCATCGGCAAGACATTGTATCTCATTACACTGACAACATTCAAACAGGATAAAAAATTTCCTCGTCTTCTATGCCTCATCGTCGTCATCATAATCTAAGTTGTAGTCGATGTCTTCTCTTTTCTATATCATATCCTTTGTCATACATGTGTACATGCAGAGCAATAGTCACAGTCTCTCATCCTTCTCATCTGAAAAGAAAATGAGCTCTAAGGTTTTCTCATACGTGTTAAGTAAGCGTAACATCATAAAATGCAAAATAACCGCGCCATCATCATCCTCATCATCAACATAACGTGGTATGTTTCTTCCGTGAATCTTGTAAAGTTACACAAAGAAAAGCGATTTATTTTATGTAGATTTTGTGAAAATTTGATCGCACCCTTTCTTCTCCTTCAATTTTGTGAAGAATCGTTTTGTGCTGTCTTATAAATGTGCTTGTGTAGTACAGCTTGTGCGCACACCAAAATCATGTTGATTTTTTCCCTCAAATAAATGTGTTGTCTATCTTCTTGACAAAGAAAAAATTTACAGCTTTACACACGGCTTGTGTTATGTTGTTCCATCAACCCTGTATAATATTATAATCATATGCATAAGTAGAAGTCTCAGCGAGCAGAAGAACACAAAGCACTTTAAGATTTTGAACTGAACTGAAACAATATTGGCTCATTGGTGAAGCCATGATGATAATGATGTTGGCTCTCCCTCCTGTTCCATCATATTAAAATATATATGAGTCGCTGATACTATTATTGGTAATTTCAAATGAAAAGAGCACCAGATCACGTCGTCGTATTACATGTGTAAAATCTACTTGTAAACTCATGTCGTATAATCAGATAATGATGATTCCTCTCTCACAAACATCCAAGTTTACCAGAAGAAAATCTGATTTTTCGGCTAAAAATATCCAGTGTACTAAATATTTGCATAGAAATTTGAAAAACAGCGGTGACAACTTCCTTATGCGAAGCATTTTGGTGATGTCAGTGTAACGCTTTACTTTACTCGAGGTACAATCTTGTTCCCTGATTTGTATTCCTGATGATGAGTCTCTCTCTCTCTCTCTCTCACTCTGTGTGTGAAAGTCTTGTCGTCATCTTCATCAACAAAATTTCGGTTTTTGTGAGAGTTGAGCTCACGACTGACTGAGAGTGTTCATAATGTATTATGTAATAAATGTGTGCGTAGAATAAGCGACAAACGGCACATCACATCAAGTCACATCAGCAGTAGCACAGCAACATCTTGTCATCTTTCGAATTAACCATGTCAGTAAATTATTAAAACAAAACCACCAAGGGAGCTTCACATTCACCAGTTGCAATGTGTCTCCACAATCCTCCACCGTTGTGGCGATGATGATAAAGTTGACGACTTTAGATTTAATTCGAAATAAGAGCACCAAGATGAGTTTCGATTATCACCCGGATATATATGTGGTACATGTTTTATGGAATGTGCTCCAGAAGATCAGAGCTAGCCAAGTGAAAACTATCACGAAAATATATCACATTCATAATGTATGCGTTGCACGCATCATCTAAATATAAATATATACCATCATCAACTTCATGCGTCCTAAACAAACAAATACGCACATGGTAAATATCTCTCGTAAAGAAGCGCTGGAGATCAGCAAGAAACATGAAATCCCAAGTTGCTAACCTTGGATTGCTGGTGAGAATACATATGAATGCAATCCATTGTTTGTAATTATGTCTTACGTAGGTTGATCCCGTGTATTATTCATGTCACCCCTTCTTCACGCATACAAACCTTATTACAAAAATACAATAGAAAAGGCTAAGCTTGTTGGGTTCATCATCGTGAAAAAAAATTAAGAAAAAATGATAAGATGACAGAAGGAAGATTCGAAGATACGATTTTTTACACATTTTTCGTGTAGCTACTTCTGTTGCTACAAAGCAAAAGGAAAATAGAATTGTTAGAGAAATACAATGACTTAACATAAAATTGTGGTGCTTTTTGCATACTACCCGTGAACCTCATAAAAGTCTCAATGTTCTCACTTGAGAAATAAGACATATAAAGTTACCTCTTTAGTTTTGTCACATTCACAAAGCAGCGGAGCATTTCAAAAGGAATTGTCTTTTTTTTTTCAGAATACTGGCAAGTGTTAAAGTGCGTTTCTCTTTAATGTTGAATGTGAGAATTACTATGAGTTGCATGTTAAATCACAGCTGCTCTTTTTTCTTTTCTAAGTCAATTTTTCGGGATAGTTGTCGCTTTTATAGTAGCATCGTTCATTTTGGATTCTAGTCAGACTTAAAAATATGTCAGAATTATTTGTCTGTTTTGTTAAGCATCAACTTGTTCATGTTCGCTTGAATCTTTGATGATTAGCTTGACCATTTTATAGGACGATTCATTACACTTGTAGTGTGTAAGCGATTCAGTTCAGTTCTTTGTAACAAGTGTGCAAACATCAACTTCAACTATACGCATAAATTCTCTCCATTTCTGGATAAGTTGGCTTATTATGCATGCACGGTACTTCCTACTGTCATTATTCCACATTTTGATGGTTGTATGCGTGAAAGCTTATCTGGTAACAAACATCGACGCACCCATTCAACATTTTTTTTCCTGTAGTATTCTCCTCGTTCAACAGTCTTACAAACAACAAGAAATCTTTTATCATTTGGAGTTGAGTACCAAGAAGCTCACTCATTCTTGAATCTTTTAAACGTTTTGGTTTCTCGGACATTTTGCACTTAAAAGCATACTTCCTCTTTTGTCTTCACTTTACTGCTCAATGCTCATGTTTTGTGGCTTCCTCCTTTTAAAAGGTAAAAAAATAAGACACATTTGTTACGTAAAGATGAAAAAAGAAATACACAGTAGTTTGGTTGGCGTCTTCAAAAAATGATCAAACACAGTACAGTATTCATTCAGTTATTTCTTTCCCAACAAACCGACAAGCTAAAAAATCCTTGTGCTATGCTAATCGTCATCCTCTTATTTCATTAGATGTAAGAAATGAATGAATGAAAAGTACTTGAAAAGCATAAAACTAAATTGTTAAATTCAAGTTTTCTAGTGAAATTCTTCAAAAAGTTTTTTTTTTCGTGTGTCATAGTCATATATCCATTGTAACATGCCAAGATAATCTCTTCTTTGAAAATCTCAACTGGCTTTGTGGTTTTATGTTCAGGCATTGCACTCATCATCGTGTTTTATAAGTACATAATCTAGTCATCCGATGCACTACCACCACTACAATGACAACACCTCTGCTTTATAAACATCCAGTCTTGAACAAAAGCAGTAAATAAAAAAACTATTTTGTGTGTAATATATACCCAATCAAAATGATATACGGATCTGGTCACAAACACAGGACAATCTTGTGTGATACACATACAAACACACACACACTATAACATTACATTATTTTTACGACGACAGCAACAACTACTTTCTTGCTACTTTACTCGAAGAATATAGTTTTTAAAAATTCCTACAGAGACGAGGTAGCAAACTACCTTTTCATTGTTGACTATAATCGTGGCCACTTAATACGCATTATACAAATTTAGTTGACATTTTAATGCCCCTTCTTTTTCTCTTCAACCAACTTCCACAACTCCTTCGTTATAATGGGGATATGTTCTCTTCTTCATTTTCTTGTTTTTCTTATTTAACTTACAAACTTTGCGTTAAAAAGTTTTTTCAAGGTTTATTCATCTACCATGTCTGCAAAGTTTAGTGAGGAATAAAAAATGTTATGCTGTTTTGAATGAGTAGAAGTAATGGAAAACGGATGTTCCTTGAGTAATAAAATACCATGCAAATCCAATGCAATATAGTAAATGGTGGTGGTGGTGGTAAAGACGTTTTCTTAAGCAAATGTCCACATTAACAATGAGCTAGAAGATACTGTAATTTATTTGACTCGAATGGTTACTTTACTTGGTTGACTGCTGACTGCTTGGTGTAATGCAATCTGTGTATTATGCATACTCATTATTTAGCTACAGGTGTTGTTGATTGATTACACTTTTTTGCTTTAATTTCAAACATAATTCATCGCCGTCTTTATCATTTGTGCAAAGCTGTCCTTATACACATTACTTACAACATACATACATGGTCATTCTTGTATCATATAGATAGTATAGCAGTGAGGATAAAAAATTACATGGCAGAAATAAAATATTTACTCATTTCTTCTCCTTATCAAGGTGATATATTGGTGTATCATGTGGTGGTTCTTCGATAAAGTGCTGCTGATCAACAACAATATTCACTTACCTTTTCTTTTTAAAGCAGTAATTTTACGCAAGACATAATTTTAATTTTAAGAAATATATTGTTAAGCATTCAAAATACTGACCGTACTTTACACTCCCTCAAGCTCGATTTAAAAACTGATTATCAAAATAAATAAAATCAATATTTCTCTCTAAATTGTGTTTTTGATGTTACTAATGTATTTGTAATTTTCTTTCTTTTTTTACAGGTAAGAACACTTATTTCTTCCCATCATTCCTCCATGTTTTGGTATCGACAACTTTTGGCGATGATTGCTCTGTGATTCGGGTATCATAGTAATTCACTCACAAAAGAATGATAGTGATGACAACATTACCGTTCGTGGTTTAATACATAACACTCAAGGGAAAGGTTTGCTAAACTTTTTTACGCACATTTTATTTTCCTACAACTATGATCATTCTAAAAATTCTGAGTAACCTCACTTATTATTTTTTTTAAATATCATAAATACAAGCTATGTATGAGCTAATACACTCATTTAATATGCATACACAAGCGAAGAATATAAGTATACCTTGTTAAGCCTAGGTATTTCAACTCGGGATTTTAATCGACTAGCTTTGAACTTGCGGTTTTCTAGTATGCGATGCGTGCATATTTAATATGCACTTTTGGCTATAGTTACTTGATGTGATGTGCACCTTGCTTCATTGTTACTGAAGTTGCTTATAAAAAAACAAGGGCGTTTTGAAAACTATTCACATTATTACTTTCCCCCTTTCTCCTGAAAACTGTTTCATCATAACCTTATATTTTATAAGCATCCAATTAAGAGAATTCATCTTTGGGCCTGGTTAGTCTTTTTACTGGTTGAAAGTTTTTTTCAGGGAAAGAAAATTTTTAATTTGCCTTTTCCCTGTCATCACATCCACGAGATGATGATCATCATCTTTCCAAAAACTCTTATTCTTTTTTTCATGCTGCGAAGCAGACATTCTGCCCCTGGTTCTATTCTGGATTATACGATCATTACAATAATAATGATGATGATGACAGTGCTTGAAGGACGATGATGATGACAGTATGCAATAGTAGTGCAAGTCTCATTGGTAGTTTTCCTTGGGTATTTAAAGCAAAGTATACAAAGTAAGCTATGTATCCAACTTTTTCCTTACTATTTGGGAATCTATCTACGTTATCATCTTTTCATCTTGTGTGATGCGGCGACGACGAATAAAAAACCTTTCTCCGTGCTCCTTTTATGCAGGTTTACTATTACTTTATCCGCTTACTTAAAAGGAAAATTTAATATTCTACACTACTTTTTCTTCTCTACAAAGAATTAGCTCACATGCTGCAGTATTCATTCTTTTGTGATGCAATGATGTGATGTATCCTGCCTGTCTACGGAAAAAGCACCTTGAGTACAGTGAGGAGACGGGAGTCCAGAAAAACTTGCATACGCTGCTGTCAGAGTTGATACGCTGTCATCATCCATATCATCTTCTTCATAGTCATCATCAGTCTTTTTATGGGAAAAAGGAGTTGATGCTTGCAAAGTAAAATTAAGAAAACTTAACCAAGGGAAAAACGGTTTTCCACAACGAGAAAAGTTGTTTCAATGCTTTTTTTTGTGAGAGAGACAAACGAAGAGGGAGAACTAACTGCGCAGCAGATATATTTTAGGTTAAATGAAGGAAAGGAGGAAGTAGCATCAAGCATTAGTTTAACTTGTGCTGTATTTCGAACCTATTATTGTTATACCTTGAAAAGTGTGCTTGTAGTAATAAACATGAACATTTCGTTATTACTTTTAGTGATGTACAACAGGGCTTGAGAAATATAACGAAAAATTACAAACTATAAACATTGTTTGAGTATTTACAATATACTTATGAAGAAGCAGCAGTACATTTATGTGTACAAACACTAGCTCGGTTTTAGTCAGAAATAACTTTGCCGTAAATTCATCCACAAGACAAACTTTTTTTGCTTGCTTTAACAATAAGAAGAGGTGGGATAAGAAACATATATAGCTCATCTATAGCTAAGCATGTTTGCCCACCAAAGAGTCTTGCATGCCGTGTGAATCAATAGTCTTCTGATTTGGAAAACATAAAAAATCACACAGAAACTTATACTGTATACTGTAAACACTTGTATAATTGGCTGTATGGTATTTATGTTCTTGCAAAAATTATGGTTATTTTTTCTGTACAAAAATAAAAAGAGGCAAAAACCTAAAAGCTTAAAGCTGCATGCTATTTAAAGACCGACCACGTGTGCGTGTGGTGATTTGTAAGTTTCAATCAAAGCAAGTCGTAATATCCACAACTCTTAAAAATTTAGGAGAATAAACCGGTAGTATAGTTTTCAGCATGACTATGACCCTTTGTGTGTCATGCAAACAGAAAGAGTGCGTACAGAAATAAAATTCTCGAAAGAGTGTGTTTAAAAGTTCGTATAGGAAGTTTATACACAATTTTCAATTTACTATTTTTTACTTGTTTCGAAATTATCTTTTAAATAACATGCATACACACACAGACACAAACGCATAAAATTTTGTGAAAGTGTACATGCATGTTCGTAAAAAAATACGGGGTTGCACACGTGCATAAATAATTTTTACGCATGTGAAAAGAGAAGAGAAAGAAACACTCATTGTGTATCATGTTCACCTCTGAACCAACCAGGCATACATTAATGGCGATGATGATCATGCCAAAATACCTTCCAGTTAGACTAACTAGCTAAAAAAACTTGAACACTATAACAACAAGCCACACAGCAGCACACACCATCTTTTTTTCGATTTCATTGCTGTGTGAGTTCATGTTCATGTCTGTGATGAGATAAATAATTCCTTGTGTTTACCTACGTTGCCTCATGCGTAAACAAGACACACAACAGAACAAAAAGAGGGAAATGGGCGCATAGATAAATAGGCAATGTAATATTATTACAGAATTAGAAAAGGTACTCTTATTTTTGTGACCATTTTAACTGTTATGCAATCCAAACTTGAAAAAGTTATAAAAAGAGTTTTTACTGCTGTTGCCTATGTGTCTAGTCTATTAACCACGTACGACATACACACAGTAAACAGCACATCACGCATGCAATTTGGTATGTAAAATGGTAAATAACGGGCTGGACATAACCAACAACGTAAAAACTCACGCAAACATCGCTTATTATTATATATTCATAATATGGCTCATCATAACTACTTTTCTAAATTACACTCGTAAAACGGTTAATGGAAGCGGAAAAAAGGAGAAAGGAATGTACTGGAACTCGGGAATAAAGTTGCTAAACTAATAGGATAACTTCCTTCAGGGAATACGTAAATTGAACAGTATACCAAATATTGAGTGAAGGATGGAATTTACAGAATAAAGGTATATATAACGTTTTGTAGTGAATGTACATTGTATGGTAATATAGATTATTAGAATGATAGAGAGTGATGGACATCATTAAAAATGGAATGAATGTCAATGATTGCGAACCTCACTGGTCTTACTTGTCGCGTTATCTTCCTCCACTGTCATCATCATCATCATCTCTGTCGTTTGTGGCTTGTGTTCTGTAATGTTCATACACATAAATGTGGGTTTCGTTCTTTCACTGCTGCTGGCAAAAATTCATTTAAAATATAAAAGACAGTCTTCTCCAAGGCATAAAACTGGGTAATGAATAGAAGCCTATGTGCGAAGCAAAAACAGCATTTATTTATAAAAGAGCAGAGTTTTTGCCTCTTGTAATGGTAAG